>RRYC01000134.1:0-49647 GCA_004016185.1 Quambalaria eucalypti
TCCCCCGGCCGACCCCACCCCCCAATCAAGTCCCTCACGCGGAACCGATCTTCCCTTACTTTACGCTCGTCGAGTGCTACGCGTGCGGCCTTTGCAGAGAGAGTGGAGGAGGAGATGCGCGAGCGGACGGAGGGGGCGAGGGCGAAGATTGGGGGTTGGTGTTGTTGTGCCGGAGCGGTGGAGGTGGATGTGGGGGGAGTGGGTTTGGACTTCTTCGCGCTGGGAATAGGAGCGGAAGATGAGGAGGGGGAGGCCGGCGAGCCATCTTCGTGCCCATCATCGTCACCGAGGAAGGCAGAGAGCGCCTCGCCGAAAGCCGTGGGGGAGACGGCGCGGCGTTTCCGCTCTGCCAGAACGGGGGTGAGGGGTTAGGGTTGAATGATATTTGTTCCTGCGTGTCAGCACCGTCCCACCCACTCGCTCATCCACTCAGGCGCTTTCCACCTAACAGCGCCGAGTAGGACGGAAACTGGAACTGGAACGGGAACGGGAACAGGAACGGGAACGAAACTCACTAGCAGTCTTCAAACTCCTTCCCTTCGCCTTGGCATTCTCGATTTCTTCATCTGTGCCTGCTTCTTCTTCTCCCTCTCCCTCTTCCTCTGCGTCCTGGGCGTCTTCATCGTCCATGTCATCGTCCTCATCACCGTCACCAGCACCACGCGAAAACTTGCGCTTAGTCTTTGCATGTCCGGTTTGAGCGCGTGCGGAAGTATTGGGGGCCGTTCCACGCCCAGAACCGAGGATGAGCTTGCCCTTGGACTTTCCTCCAGCCTGGTGGGAGGAGGAAGAGGACGAGGATGTGGGACGGGCCATTGTGCGTAGTCGGTGTTGGTGTCGAGTTGTGTCGGTGTCGTGTCGGTTTCGGGTCTTATCCGGTGACTTCGCTTTCCCAGCGGAGAGTCCGGGGGCGTATCTGAATGGAATGGAAGTGAGAAGGTACGGTATGGCTTCACTAATTGTCAAGAAGCATGGAACGAACTAGTCTAGACTGGACTGAGCTGGGCTGTCAAAGAATGGAACAAAAGTCCATTCGTTGCAGGGCATCGAAAAGGTCACGGTCCTCGACTTTGAGCATCTTGCCGCGGCTCCTCTCTGGGCCAAAAATTCCAGGGTGCCTCGGAGCCGAGTCGTGGCGTCGCCTAGGGGAGGGTGGCAGTGCATCACGTGATGCGCACTCGCGCTGCGCACGGGCCGCCTGCGTTTCATACTGGTATGTACGGGACTGATGGTGACATTGACACGGACACTGACAAGGAGGACATTATCTACCACAGCAAGATGAAGCGAGCGTAGATGCTTGAGAGCAATATAACCACGGAACACCTCGCCTAGCCCGCCCGCCCCCCTCACACCACGGGCGGCGCCCCCCGAAAGAGACTGGCGAGCTCCTCCTTTGTGAGCCGCATCCCCCCCTTCTTGAGCTTACTCCCTTCGAGAATCGCTTTACTCAGCTCCCTCTTCTTCTCCTGGAGCGTCAAAATCCTCTCCTCCACCGTCCCCTCTATACAAACTTTCACGATCCGCACATCCCTCTTCTGGCCCATTCGGTGTGCGCGGTCAAACGCCTGTTCCTCCAATTGCGGGTTCCACCACAAGTCCATGAGGATAACGCGGGAACACGCCGTGAGGTTCAACCCCGTCGAGCCAGCCTTAAAGGAGAGGAGGAGCACCCGCGTCTTGGAGGGCGGATCATCGCGTATGGAAGCGAGCGCAGCGTCTCGCAGAGGAGTGGACATCGACCCGTCGTACCGCGCGAAGCCTATGTCCGCAGCGCGGAGGTACGGCTCGAGCAAGTCGAGGAAGGAAGTGAATTGCGAAAATACAATGGTCTTCTCGTTGCCTTGGTGCTGGATATCGGCCAGGAGGCGGAGGAGTACGCGCACCTTGGTGGAAGGGCGGGAGGACCAGTCGTCCCCACCGGCCGTTGCGGCGGCGAAGCACTCGGAGCAGAGCGTGCCAGGGTGAATTTCGTCCACCGAGGGCTGAAGCGAGACTTGACACCGCGCACAGCGCTTCTTTGCGATGGAGATGTTCTCAAAGAGGTCGGCGAGCTCGTCCTCGGAGTCTTGCGCTTGCTGGGACGAGGTCTGCTCCTTCTTCTGCTTGCCGGGGTTCTTCTTCTTTCCAGTGCCATCCGCGGCGTCCACGGCATTCATGTCCGCCACGTCCCCCTGAATGCCCTTGTCCACCAGCCAGGGGTGGCTCGTGGCCTGCCTGAGCCGCAACAGGAGCACCAGCATCCCAATGGCAGACTCCTCCTTGTCTACATTCTTTTGCGCGCGCGCCTCCCACTCGCGGTAAAAGGCCTCCTCCTCGGCCGTGTCAAACTTCTCCATGACGACTTGGACGTCCCGCCGCGGCAGCTCAATCAGCGGACGACCATTGACCTGTGCGTCCTTGGTCCGCCTCAGGAGAATCGTCTGCAGTACGACGCACAGGCGCTTCAACCCCCAATTGACGCGGTTCTGGTTCGTGCTTCGCAGAGGGTCTGCAATCTTTTCTTTGAAGGCCTGGTAGTCGTCAAAGGGCGGGATTCCGAGAAAGTGGATGATGGAGAACATCTCTTCGGACTTGTTCTGGATGGGCGTGCCCGTCAGGCACCAGCGCGAGTGAGCGCGGTCAGAAAGGAGGTAGCACGCCTCGGCGGATTTCGTCTTGTGATTCTTGATGTTGTGCGCCTCGTCTAGGGCGATGCGGAGCCACCGCGCACCAAAGAGGGGCGGCTTCTTTTCGCTGCTGGGGGCGTCCCCAACCATGCCGTCCAGGAGGGCGCCGTACTCGGATGCGGCCGTGGAAAAGGACGTGATGACCACGTCGTACTTTTTGAATGCAGCAGCAGACTTGGCCTTGGTGTTGCCGTGGTGAATGAGGACCTTGAGCCCGACGTTGCTCTTCTCCTGCACTTCCGTCTGCCACTGCTTCATCACCGCCACGGGCGCGACGATGAGCGTCGTATTACTCCGCAGCTGAATCTCCTTCTTCTCCGGGGCGGCGTCGTCTTCGTCGCCCCCTTGGACGCCCTTTTTGGCCTTGCCCTTGCCGCCCTTTGCTGCGGCGGCCGGCTCCTCGACGATGTACTTGACCGTCGAGTGCGGGTGTTCCGGCGCATTCCCCACAATGAGGGCAAGTGTCTGAACCGTCTTCCCTAGGCCCATGTCGTCAGCGAGGATCCCGCCCTTGAATCGCCCCGCCTCGCGCTTGACCATCCACTTGTAGCCCTGCACCTGGTGGGGCATCAGCCGAACGCTCAAACCAGGGACGAGCGCGTCCGCCTCGCCACTACCGTCCTCGTCGTCGAGGTCGACGGCCTGCGCGACCATTGCCTCGATGGCGCGGTTGCGGGCCTCCTCGTCGTTGAGGGCACCACTGGCCGCAAAGTCCGGCATGGGCATGGCTGCCAATGCGGCCTCGAGCTCGTCGTCCTCGGGCTGAGAGTAGGACACCTGGGAGTGCGACGCCGTATATGGGTAGGCGGGCGGCGGCGGCGCCTGCGGCTGAGGCTGGTGGATCGACGTCTGAGTGCTAGCAAAGGGCGCAAAGCTCTTGTGTGAAGTTGCCGACGTGGTACCAGGCGGGGGAGGAAGGCCGACTCGACCGGCGCCGGGGACGGGATAGGCGCTGGTGCTGGGCAGACTCGGCGGGACATACGTCTTGACCTTGGGCGTTGGATCCGCCTTGTACTTGGAGCGTTGAGGCTGTGGCTGCGGTTGAGGCTGTGGCGGTATTGCGTTGAGAGGTGGGTAGATTCCAGCAGCACCGGCAGGGGGCTGACCCCAGGAGACGGCCGTGCCTGGTGCAGCAGCAGGTGCAGGAAGGTCCTGAGGTGGCTGCGCTGGAGATGACGCTGACTTGGAGGGAGAAGATGGTACGGCGGCAGCAGCGGCGTTGCGCTTGAGCCCTTCCATTGTGTCGCGTGGGCGTGTGGGCGTGTGGGCAAGGGCAATGCTCGATGGATGAATGTGGAGAGGCAGTGGGATATAGGTTTTGGGGATGATGAGGAAGGGTACTCGAGGCAGCAAGGGTGTCACTGCTTCTTATATATATGCTGCACGAAGCGACAAAACACTGCACAGCACGAGGGAATCAAAGGGTAGAGGGAAAGACCGGGCAGCGGGCAAGATGTGGAACAAAGGATGAATGTTACTTTATGTACTCTGTCCCCAACGCGTCGCCCCTTCCGAGGGAGCGAAGCAGCAAGTCAACACGACGCGCGTCGCGCAGCACAAGCACAAGCAACACAACAACAACAGCAACAACAACACGCGCGCGCACACACACAAGGTAGACTCCACTCTATTGACCACACCGCCCCAACACTACACCTTGACCTTGATCAAGTTCTCAAGCATATCAAAGCTGTTTCCATCCGGCTGCAGCTCCACCGCGCCAATTGCACGTCCCATTGCTGCGTCGCCCCACGCCTGCGCCGTGTCCTCGCTGCTGAAGAGCGGTGCCGCGTGCGTGTATGCATACGACTGCGCCTGCGCCCCCAGCGACGACGATGACGACGACGACCAAAAGGGGCCCTTTTGTCCCGCCGTCCCCGTTGCTGACCCTGCCCCAGGCCCCGTCGCTACTGCAGGCCCCAGGGGCAATGCCCGCAGCATACCCGTGTCACTCGCGATCCCCAGAATCCTAATCCGCACCGGCGGGCTGACCGTCGTGAGCGTCGTGTCTTGATCCGAGTGCAGCCATGCCGCTCTATACCGCTCCACAAAGGGCGTCCATTTCCCGCCCGCCGCGAGAAATTCGCCCCACAGGCGCTCAAACTGCGCCATCACAGCCGCAGCCAGTACCTCCTGTGAGATGTGTGGTAGACTTGTCCCAGCACTGGCATTGTACTCGTCGATGAGCGCCGACAGGCTCACCGTCGGCAGCGGGTTGAGGCAATTCACCCCACAGCCCACCACGAGGCTCCACCGCCCGCGGCTGAACTGCGAGTTGACCAGGATCCCCCCCATCTTGGCCCACGTCTTGTCGAGGTGCCGGAACGTGCCCTTGCGCTGCCCGCCTGCGTCCGATGATACCTCTGCGTAAATGTCATTCGGCCACTTGAGCCGCACTTTGCGGCCTACGGGCGCGTACGCCGCACCCAGACCTTGCCGGATGGCATATACAATGGCCAACCCCGCAAGGTACTGCACAAAGACGAGCTTCGGCCCGATTTCTGCCGGCGTGGCACCCAGCTCAGGCGACGAAATGTGCAACAGCAGACTGAACTGCAGGCATCCAAGCGGTGAAATCCACGCATTGCCACCGCGGCCCCGACCGGCAATTTGGTGCGTAGCATACGACACAAAGCCCGAGGGAAGGCGCTCCAGTAGCTTCGGATTCTTGTCAAGGAGCGTCTGCGTCGATGTCACGCGCTCCCCATACTGGACCAGACCTGCCAGGTGCGTCGCCGGCGCAGGCGTCGGCGTCGGGGAGGGTCCTTCGCCTTGGCGGCGGCGGCATTCATCGAGGGCAGACCGAAAGGCGCCTGTATCCCAGTGCCTACATGCGGGCACATCTCCTTGCCCGTAGACGAGAATGTACTTTGGCACCCTATGGAGGTCCACCTCGCCCGAGCCGCCGCTCTCCGCGTCGGGCACCGTGAATGCATCGTATGGCGCCGAGTCACACGCCTGCGCGATGGTCTGTGCCGCGGTGGCGGCGGCGGCGTCACCGTCACCGCAATAGATGTGGAAGAGATCGTTGCTGTCCTGCAGCGAGAGGTAGTGTGGGCCGTCGCCGCCCTCTGCTTGGCCGTACGGCCGCAGTGACTCGTCTGGTATGGGGAGGACTGCGAGCGGGGTCGAAGCGTCGCTGGTGCTCTGGACCTCGGAGAGCGCCGCGAGGCAGGCCTGGATGTCGTCTGCGTCGCCGGAAAGGATGAGCGGCGAGAGCTTGCCCGCCGTGGCCAGCTCCTGTGAAGAGGGTTGAGCCGAGCTCGCAGTCCCATCGTCGCGAGGCCGCTGGACACGCAGCCCGAGCGTGGCCAGGCAGTCGGCGAGAAAGACGCGCCGCCGCCTATCCTCCTCGATGAGCTGCGCCTCGTCGACGTCGAGGGTATGCGGGGCGGAAGATAGGCGAACAGGCCGGCTACCCGGCAAGAGGCTGAACTCGGGGTGCGTCCCAAACAGGATAGCCTGACCGCTGCCTGCCTTGCAGTGTACCACTGCGGCCTGCCCCGCGTAGCCGCCCGCCGCAGCAATGTCTTCGTCGTCGGAGGGATAGGCTGCGAGAACTTGCACGCCCTCGTCTGCGTATCGGTGCGCATCGATGAATGCACCTCCTCCATTGTAGTGCATGGCGAGCTCCTCGCCGGTTGCGGTGTGCAGCCGCACGACGCGCGCACCGGCATCGCTCTCGTATACGAATCCAGGATAGACTGCGCCCCGGCATTCACCGGGGAAAAGCTGGAGTGCACGACGTGGGCCCACGACTTGCATGGGCGTGCCCTCTTCAAAGGCGCAGTGCGACGACGCAAAGTATGCGCCTGCGCATATGCCCAGAAAGGCCCCGCCAGAGTCGCGGATCCAGGTCCGAACGGCGGCTTGTGCGGTGCGAGTCGTCGAAGAGGATGAGGACCCAGCAGAGGAAGCCACAGGCCATTCCCTGGCGAATTCCTGCACGTAGGGCAAGTCCCGCCCTCCAGGAATCACGACGAGGGAGGCTGTATGCTGCCACGGAGCGGTAGCGAGCTCGTGTGCCGACGTAGGACGCACATCGTAGGAAGGGCAGAGCTCCTGGAGGGTGCGCTTGGTGTGTGCGAGGGCCGTGGTGGACACGCCGGGGCCAGAGTAGAGGAGGATGTTGGACATGCTAGGCAGGGCGGGGCGGGGTAGAGTGCAGCGGTGGTAGAGCTGACGTCGCGCCCTTACGGCATCCAAGTGCCTTGATTGAGATCCTTGAGCTCGACGTCGCCTGGTCAGGCGAGATTGCTGGCCGTGCCAAATTGTTGCTTCGCCGTGAAGCAGTGAAGCATGAAGCACCACTGAAGTGTCAAGGGTTCAGTCCAATTGCAGCCGTGGCTCTCACCGAGACCTTCGCGTCCGTGCGTTGACGCTCTTCGGATCCGAGGCGCGACTGCACCTAAGCCGGGCCGGAGTGGTACGCACCGCACTGCACGCGCGCCTTGTGATCGATCGACGGGACGTGGCTGGCGCCGCCCAAGTTGTCCCGCTACCACGTTATGGCCTTGCGCCCTGCTGCGCGTGGCCCCTCTCCATCATCGTTGCCGCCTTCCGTTGCCGTCGTTCCGTCGACAGCACAATGGTGATTGAATTGGGATTGGTCCGCTGATGATGCGTCGCGGTGCGTCGCGGTTGCGCCGCGGTGCGCGGTGGGTGTCTGCGTGCGTGTGTGCGCAGCGCTGCGATGCGATGCCTGCCCCGCCTTCTTCTCCCTCTTTCTTCTGCTTCCATCTGCATGTTGCGTCCGTCGCTGCGTCGGATGTGGGACGCGCGTGGCAGGCAGGCAGGCAGGCAGGCAGGCGGGCTCCTCCTGTCGGGGTGTTGGGGCTCGAGGGGGGCCGGGGCCCTGGTCTGCCCGGCCCGGGACCTTTGCCCGCGTGCCCAATTGGCCTCTCCAGTGCTTGTCCTCTGCTCTCGTGCGCTGCGGGGGAAAAGACGAGCAGCGGACCTCGCCGGGGTGCGTGTGTGCGTGCGTGCGTGCGTGCGTGCGGGCGGGTAGGGCGGCCCGTCCCGCCGCGCCCCGCGCCAAAGGAACAACCCGGTCAGTGTGCTGCGAGGCCAGAGTCCTGCTGCGCCAATGCGGTCAACCGCCCGCCCGCCGTCAACGAAAACTACGCCCTCCGACGCCCGCTGTGGATCAGAGCTCACCCTGAGCTCACACCGCCTTCAAAGCGGGGGGAGCTGAGCGAGGGCGAAAGGGAGCGAGGATCACAGACGGATGGAATGGGCGTCATGGCATGGCATTAGCGGGGCGTGTCGTGTCCATGGGCGTGTCCATGGCGCCGTCATCGCCGCTGCCGCCGCGTGTGTGTCGTAGTACAATATTGGATGTATCGGCATTGCCGTTTCACTTGGCCAATCAGTGTCAGTGCCAGTCAGTGCTAGTCAGTGCCATGTTCCGATTTGGGAACACACACACCCGCACCTTGGCTCGTGTGATGTGGTGTGAGGTGGTGTGATTGCGTGGTTGTCCTTGCGGCCAATCTGGAGCAGCGAGAGCGTCTGGTCAGTCGGTCAACCCAGCGACCAAGCAACGGCGGGCGTTCAAGCAACGGCGGGCATTCAATTGGGATTGACAGACGGATCAGGCAAAAGGGAGGGGCAGAGAGGGAGGGGGAGGAGGAGGAGCAGAGCGGCAAAGTCACGTCAAGAGGTCGGCGCAAGAAAAAGAAGGGAGAAACAGGGCGGGAGCAGTGCACAGAGCACAACGCAGACACTCTTCGGACTGCTTGATTGACTGTCGCTTCAAGTGCGAATGTATTCTGCCTGCCTGCCTGCCTGCCTGCCTGCCCGTTCGCCTGTCCGTCTGCCTGTCCGTCTTGCCGCCTCGACTCGATCAGGTTCCACGCCCGGAACCAGTTTCTGCCATCGCGTTGCATCCGGAGCTGACGAGCGCTTTTTGCCAACCGCACTCGCCCAAGCTGCGTCAATCCAATCCAATCCAATCCAATCAACCCCGCGTCGCGACCAAGAGTGCGTACACACAACGACGACGACGACGACGACGACGGCCAGCATCAACCACCACCACCACCACCACCACCGCCATCTTCATCCACCTCCTCATCATCGACATCACCACCATCTTCGTGAACGGCCCCCTGTTTCACGACAATCGACCAATTTAACCAAATCTCCCCGCCTCGCTTGGAGTCACTCCGATTGCATCAGTGCACGCCCGCCCGCACGCCCACACGCTTGCACACGCACCACACGCCACTGATACGCCGCCACGCGCAGCGCGACCGGACAAACGCACCAAGACGACGACGACGACAGACGACCAGACGGACTGTCGGACTGACCACACTACTTGCAGCAAATTCCATTGCAATCAGTCACTCTATCAGTCGACAAACAGCACATCCTTGCCAGAATCCACTGCCCCTTTTACACACGCACACACACACACACACACACACACACACACTCACTCTCACACACACGGTACCCACCCCGACATCCCCACCGACATTGCCAACCCTCTTCTCGCGGCTCCGTAAGATATACCCACTCCAACCCCCACGCACGCACGCACAGACACGCCTACCCGTCACTGGACGCAACACCGCAAAGAAGCCACTTTGCCATACACATAGCCCTTTTGCCATTGCCGACGTCGACTGGCCCTCATTCAAGGACCCTCTGACTGCCGCGAAGAGGCACCGACGCCGACGCACCACGCACCACTCACCACGCACCACTGCACCACCCAGGCAACTCCGCCATCGCACGCTAGCACTACCGTTACCTCCCTTGGCAACTCCCATAAGCATCACGAACCCCAAACCCCATCCAACCCCGTCCCTGCAGCACTGCTCCGCCGCCCACCATGAGCGGAAAAATGATGATCTACAAGCTCGTCGTACTCGGTGATGGAGGTGTAGGAAAGACGGCATTGACCATTCAGCTTTGTCTCAATCACTTTGTTGGTGCGTAGGCGCGACGGAGAGGGGGATGGGCGAACATGCCCAGACGATGATCAGTGCTTACACGCCGCCACCTGTCACCACCCACTCACACCACTACCACCACTCGGCTTCACCCACCCCGCTCCACCCACCCGGCTCCACCCACCTACAGAGGTGAGCTACCAGCCCAGCGCATACAGGCGCTACTCACACACCCACGCACCCCGACTTACACTCCACACACCTCACCCAATCTTGCATTGCACACACCTTCCCCACACAGACGTACGACCCAACCATCGAAGACTCGTACCGCAAACAGACGGTCATCGACGACCAACCGTGCATGCTCGAAGTCCTCGACACGGCAGGACAGGAGGAGTACACGGCACTCCGGGACCAGTGGATTCGAGAGGGAGAGGGATTCCTCCTCGTCTACTCGATTGCTTCCAGGGCGACGTTTGAGAGGGTGGAGCGGTTCAGGTCGCAGATTAGGTGGGTGGGCGCGCATACACGGTGTATGCACTGTGTACACGCAGCATACATGCACTTCATGCCATGCATTGCGATGCTGACATATGAACCATCTTCATTCCATCCCCCCGCCTCTCCCCACTGGCAGCCGGGTAAAGGACCAGGAGCCACACACAGTGCCCATCATGCTAGTGGGAAACAAGATGGACAAGATCAACGAGCGCGAGGTTGGGTGCGTACATGCATGCGCTCGCGGCATTCTTCCAGACGACGTCCTCACCACTGACTCGCGCTTCACTCTGCCCCCACCCCGCCCCCGCCCCCGCCCTACAGACAATCCGAGGGCCAAGCACTCGCCCGCCGGCTCGGTGTCAGCTTCGTAGAGACGTCGGCCAAGACGTGCGTCAACGTCGAAAAGGCCTACTACACCGTCGTCCGTCAGATTCGCGAGCAGCGCGGGGAAGTCGTCGGAAAGGGTGGGAAGCCCCCAGGGCAGAAGAAGAAGAGCAAGTGTCTCATCTTGTAGGCGCGCTCTGTGGCCGGGCCGTAAGGTGGGATGGGCGCTGCTCACGTGCAGGGAAATGAGAGGACCAATCAGGAGAGTCGGGCATCGGTGCTAAGGTAGCAGATGGAAGGAGCGGCAAGTAGGCGGGCGGTGGCGGTGGCGGGAGCGTTGGGTGGTGACGAGAGAAAGACCCGCGAGGCGCAATGACGGCCCCTGCAATGCATGCAGTCTCTGAGGGGGGAAAGCGATGGCTTGGCTGGTTGTAGCGGAGAGGCCCTTGGGTTGGTCGGCTGGCTGGCTGTATGCGCTTGCAGTGCCGGCCAGGCGCAGCTGTTCGGCGACGCTTGAAAAGTGACAGGAGCCGAGCTGGGCCGGGCCGTGCAATTGTCCTCAAAGGAAGGGAGGCCAGGATAGGACAGGCCCTGCCGCCGCGAGGGAGGCAAGGTCGCACAACGCAGGGGAGGCGGAGAAGCGCAATGAGTAAGGAAAGGCAAGGAACGAGTTGCACCCCGCGCTACCACACCGCACCGCACAATCACGTACTCTTCCTCTTCTGCTCTACCTCGATTTTTACCTCTTGCCTACACACCGCCCGCCACCTACACCTACACCAACACCAAACCCATACCTACTCTCCTCTGCCTCGCGCTAGATTGTCCCCTTCTCTTTTCTTTTTGCTGAAGGCGAGCAGATTCGATTCGATTCGATTCGACTCGGTCAGATTTTCGAACGTATGTACACCTACCCCACGCCCACGCCCATCGCCCATGCGCAAGCGCAAGCCCAAGCGCTCTTCTACCCACTTTTTCTCCCCCCCCCCTTCCCCGTCCCCGTGTCCAACCCTACACCCACGCGCGCACTCCAAAGTATGTTTCTCTTTACCACCCTCCCGCCCTGAAACTAGCGTTTTTTTACCCCTTTCCTTTCCTTTCATTTCCTTTCCTTTCCTTTTCTTTACTTTTCATTTCTTTCCTACCGTTCCACACTTCCTTTCCTGGTACCTCATCTTGCACTACCACTACCTCGTCCTTGCCCTTGTTCTTCCTTTTCTCGCCTTACCTTGCCTTACCTTGCCGCGTCTTGAGTCTGGAGTCTGGAGTCTTGAGTTGGGGTGCTCTGTGCTCTCATTGCCCATCATCATATCATGTCGTGCTTTTCTTTTTGACTCGACTTGACTCGACTTGACTTGAGTTGACTTGAGTTGGGTTGTGAGGGGCTCGCTCTGGGCTTGGTGGTGCTAAGTAGTTGCGTACTTACTCCCCTGCGAGCTTGACATTGCCAAGGTCGATAGCCGCCCGCCGAGAACCGAGGGACGAGAGCCGAAGGGCGAGAAGGTCCTCCTCCTCGCCTGGGGGCTGCCGAGCGTCCAGGAACTCAACTCGACCCTGCGTCCAGTCCAGTCCAGTCTAGTCGGGTGGGGTCGGGTCCGGCTTTTCGCTCCGTCGTGGCGGTGGCGGTGGCGGGGCCGTGGTGGCTACATACTGTATGGATGGATGTATGGATGTACCCCGCCTGTCTACCTGCTTGCCTGCCGCAGCACTAGGTAGGTACCGGTAAGTGGGTGGGAAGGTGGGAAGGTAGCGCAGGACTGGACTGGACATGATACCAGACAACAATGCCTTGGATGAGATCCACGCGTAGGTATAGGCGGGCGTCACTCTCAGCGAGTCTCTTTCGAGTCATAGATACGATCCATTGAGTTCTATCCGATCCGGGTCATTACGGTACATAAACTAACTAACCAACTCCTCTCAACTAACTAGATGTAGACGTCGACGTCACTTGCGACTCTCTCTCCTCTCCTCTCCTCTCCCTCACTCACAGCGCCCGCACAAGACGCACAATCTCCCTCGCTACGTCCTTGCACAATTCGCGCATCCTCTCCTCTGCCCGTGCTTGCACTTGCACAGTGCCCTCCTCTTCGTCACTAGAGTGCTCGCTCCGCTCACACTCGAACATCCCCACATCAGCCTTAACACTCACGGCAAGACAATCCTCGCGTGCGTTCCTCCTCACCTCTACGAAACAGTTGTTCCCCGCGAGGTAGGCTGTATTGTGCTTGCTGCCCAGTGTTGTCGTGGGTGTACCGTCGGAGGGGTTTGTGGCGGGGGAAGTCTCTGGTGAGAGGAAGTACGCGGCGCTCTCGGGGAGGCCGCGCCAGTGTTCCCATTTCTCGGCGGTGGCGGCGGTGTGTGTCGCAGCTGGTGCTGCGGTGGGGGCGCCGGCGTTGTCGTCGTCATCGTCGGGGAGCTGCTCCTGCTCCTGCTCCTGCGCCTGCTCCTCGTCCTTCTGCGGCTTGGCCTTGGCCTGCTCCCCAACATGCCACATCAAATTCAAGAAACAATTGAAGAGCGGCGCTCCCCGACCGCACCACTGTACCACCTCCCGTAGGGAAGACTGCTCCCACTCTGCGCGGTCGACCAAGTCCTTCTTGACTGCCGCGAGGGCCGAGGCGATGCCGTCGTCGCCACCACCGCTACGTCCAGTCCGCACCGCGAGGGGCAAGACGTTCAACAGCGGAATGGGCGCTGCTGCCGCTGCGGGGTCGTCGAAGAGGTCTGCGACGGTCGAGCGTGCTGCTGAGTAGAAGCCGAGAGTCGTACTCGTACTCGTAGCGTTCGTTGCGGCTGTGGCCGTGGCCGTGGCGGTGCGCTCCCGCAGCACCCTTGCAACAGCAAGGATAACCACATGCGAGAGGCTAATTCCCGGCTGTGTGCGTGTTGCCACGCGCTCCTCGAGGTCGCGCAGGCCTAGTACGGCAGTGGGCTCGCGTGCCATTCCTTGTTTGCCGAGGGGGGACGCCTGCACGCCCGGTGGAAGAAGTATCGCCGGCGAGGTCCCAGCGAGGTGTGCGCTCCACCACGCCTTTGCCTCGTGTGCGCGGGTGGCGTACCGCTCCTTGATGCGACGTGCGACTGTACCGTACTCTACCGTCGGGCTTAAGTTCACGTTGTCCCCACCCGCATAGAGCGCACGCAAGTCCGCAAGGAGCAGCGGAATGCTCCACGCATCGTACATTGCATGTTGGAAGCGGAGGACTACTGCGCTACTAGTGCGTCCGCGGACGAGCGTCAGGCGGTTGGGAACGATGAAGAGACTCGAGGGGTGGGCGTTGCCGTGTGCTATGACTTTGCGTGTGGCTGCCTCGAGTGCGGCGTCTTCGTCGTCGTCGTCCGTGTCGGCGTCTGCGTCGACGACGTCAAACCCGCTACTGGCGCCGTGTAGAGTCGGAGCCGTAGCCTTGAGTACGACCTGTAGGATCTTTCCCCCCGCTTGGGCGGGTGCAACGAATGTACTGCGCAGGACGGCATGTCGTGTGCGGAGTGCATGCCAGGCCTTGGCAAGACGCTGCCCGTCGAGTGGGTGCGTCGTAGTGCGCATCACCCAGGGACCCTCGTAGAAGCGCCTGCCCCAGGCGTACCAGTAGTCGAGGTGGTGCGCCTGTCCAGGGAGGACCTCGAAGACATCTTCGATGTCCGTCTCCTGAATGTGGCCACCAGCGGCCAAGATACCGGCCGCCGTTGCCCGCTCTTGGCTCGCGATTGCACCTGCCGCTGTGCCGCTTCCGTCGCCGCCGTCATTACCGTTGGAAAGCACAGACACAGGCACAGCCTGCTTCGCCCCCTTGCTGCTCATCTTCAACTGGAATGCCTTGCGCGCAGCCTCGACGATACCTCGCACCGTCTGCGCCCGCAGAATGACGAGGACCGTGACGTGCGCGAGAACACCACGACCACCGGCCCCCACCTTGCGGCACTCGCCCGCCAGGCGAATCGCCGTAATGGAGTCAATGCCCACTTCCACGACGTTTGTCCCTGGGCGGCGCCACTCGGGTACCCCAATCTGGGTGATGACCCGCGCGAGGGCATCGCAAAAGGCGGACTCGTCTTCGTCCAATGGGCGGTCATCCACCGCCGTCGTGCCGTTCACGCCCCCGTCCGTGGTGACACCACGCAGGGGAAGCTGCGCGAGGTCACCTCTGATTGCGACTGCCGATGGATGGAGCAGCAGCTCGCTGACCGTCTCCCCGAGGCTCTCGACGACGCGCTCGAGCTCAAACTTGCCGCCCAGAGCGAGGTTCGAGGCATTGGCCGAAATGACCAGAGAACCGTCCCTTCGCTCGGTGAAGGCGACATTGACTTCGTACTCTGCGTCGACGTTGTCATTGTTGCCGTCGTCGTTGTCTTCGTCAGCGACGGAATCCCAAAGCTTGGCACTGGCGGGCGCGTTGGCGGCAGCAGCACCGCCCTGCTGCTTCTGATAAACAAAGAGACAGTCGAACAGCCTCGCACTCGTCGCCTTGTTCTTTGTGCGCCACTCGGCCGTCACACCGCGCAACGACGCAGCCTGCCTGCTCGCGCCCTCGTCTAGCTGACGCTGCACGCGGGAGACTTGCTCGGCATTCGTCTCGATGAGGTCGTCCAGCGCGATGCGGCGCGCAACGGTATTGAAGAGGGGGCCGATGACGGTAGCGTCGTCGTCGTCGTCGCCGGCGTCACCGTCGTCTTGGCCGTCATCGGAGGAGAGCGCCCTCCCTCGTCCATCGAGGACATGCCCGAAAGCGACGTCTCGGCGTGCAAGCACAGAACGAGCGAGCACCCGCGCGTACGCCATGACACACACGGCATGTAGCGTCACGCCCAAGCTGCGGCAGCGGGCGGACAGGGAGGACGCATCGGCAGCGTCGGCGAGGCGCACCTCCGTCTTGGCCTGCCACCTCTTTGGCAGCACGTCGTCTGTGCGTCCACGCAAGGGCGCGTACTCGTACCCCTCGAGACTTGCCGCCCACGCCGCCTCGTCCGCATCGCGCTGGAGCGTCATTTGTTTTGCTACGCCGTAGAAGGGGCGGGTAGGGCGCCGCTGCAGGCCTGTCATGGCCGCGCGGAGCAGCTCAAAGAGAACAGGGAGGGATGCGCCGTCGTACAGCGCATGGTGGATGTGGAAGAGGATGTGCGTGTGCGTATCGCCCGATGCGCCTGGCTGGAGCACGTCGACTGCGACGGGTGGACGAGCGCTTAAGTCTCCTTCGGCGGGTGTGGCTTCTTGCACGCCTTGACCTTGGCGCCACACGAGTGGCACGTCGGAGTGCACGAGTGCGATCCACCTCGCGCGCTCTCCATCGAGGTGGAACGTCGTGCGCAGTACATCCATTTGCGCGACGGTGGCTGCCCATGCACGCTTCAAGGTTAGCAGAGCGTCGTCGTCCTGTTCCCCGCGGAGGAGACGCACGCGGTGGACTTGGTGGTATGCCGACGAAGGGTTCCCGTGCGAGAGGGTGAGCATCCCCGCTTGCAAGGGGGTGCACTCGTATGCCGCTTCGAGGGTGTCGCTATGCGTCAGCGGCCGCCAAAAGGCGCTTACTTGCGGTGCGAGCGAGGCGTCCATCGCGTTAGTGTCGGCGTGTGTGCCACTGCCGGTGCCATTCGTCTGTGGCTGTTTGTGTGGCTGTGGAGCTGCCTCACGTTTGACGCTCTCTGCCCCGCTCCCACAGAGGACAGCAAGGTTCCCACTTTCCATGACCTTTGCCGCATCAATCCCCTTTACCCCGGCCTTGCGCAACTCCCGCGCAAACCGTATAGCAACCATCGAGTCGAGGCCCACCTGGTAGAAGCTGGTATACGGCCCCACGGCAGCGCGGTCCACGCCCTTGACGACAGCGAGGAGCACATCCAGTGCCGTGTTTTCGCGTTCCGTGAGTGGGCGGGCTTCGTCCGGCGTTGTGCTGCTGGCGGATTCGGGCTGGAGGGGGACACGCAATTCATCCAGGGAAGGAATGGACCCAGACGCAGATGCGCCGACGCCGACGATGATTTCGAGGAGTGCACGCAGCTGCGCGGCCATGCCCTCTGCTGCTGCGGCGCCGATGCCGCGCTCGGAGTAAGCGAGGGTAGCGCGCAGGGTGTGGCTCCCGCGCGGGCCTTCCGTAACGTTGAGGACGAGGGGGTAGTCGATGTTGGGGCGGGTAGCGTCGTCGTCGTTGCCGTCGTTGTCGTTATCACCGACGAGGGCGTACGCGCGGTCGTCCTCCGACGCGGCCTCGACCTCGTAGCTGTAGAGAATCTCAAACAAGCCACCGCGCCCCAGGATGGCCTGAATTCGGCGGAGAGAGGTATGCTCCCATGCGCGCACAGCCGCAGTCGCGCGTTTACTCGCCTGAATGGCTGCGTCGAGGCCCGCTGCCGCCGTTGCCGCCGCCCCCTCGCCACGAAGACGATGCCGTACAGGCACAGTCGTGACAGTTGGCATGCGACTCAATTGGGCGTGCGCATCGGTGTGTGCGTGTGCGTCTGTGCCCCGCCCACTGAGGACATTCCCCAGTACGACGTCGGGCGTGCCCAGTCGACGTGAAACAACGACGGCAAAGCACGCTTGCACGAGGGTATTGAGCGTTGTGCCGAAGCGTGGGCTGGCAGCTGCCGTGCGCAGCCCTTCTGCAAGGGAACCACTCCAGTCCTGCGTGATGCGGCCTAGTGTGTCGCCAGAGCCGCCGTGCGTGGCGCTGATGAGCGACCGCGGTGCAGGAAGACAGTCGGCGAAGTAACCTCGCCAGAAGCGTGCGGCTTTGCTACCCCGTGCACGCGCAGCCTCGAGGAGCATGACCGTGTCGTGCGTGTTGTTTGCCGGGCGCGGGAAGAGTGCTGCGTCGCCGTGCTCGTGCTTGTGCTTGTGCTCGTACACGTCGGAAAGAAGCAACCCCAGGGTGTGCCCGTCATACAAGGCGTGGTGGATCCAGACGTATGCGCGGGCACTCGAGTCCACCCAGACGCGCAGCGGAGGCAGAGTCGACACGTTATCGATGATGTCCGCAGCGGGGTCAGAGGGACCTCCCTGTCCGTCCAGGACGAGGGCCGCCTCGAGCGCCGCGCCCCCCCGCAGCACGGCCTGCACCATTCTTCCACTGCGCGGATCCTCACGCAGTACCGTCCTGAGCATAGGCTCAGCGCGGATGACAGCTCGCCAGCGCTGCACAACATCTGGGCGGGACAGGTCCCCTCGGGATGCAATCGTCAGGGCGTGGATGTACGGAATGGGGGCCGCTTCCTCGGGAGATTGAGCCTCGCCATCGCCGTCGCCGTCGCCACTCGACTCAGCCCGCCTCTGCCTAGCGAAACGCGAGAGCGTAACGAGGTTCTCCTGCAGTGGCATGGCGGGCCTGACCCACTCCACCTCGTCGGCGTCCTCGTCGTCGTGAAGCTCCAGTGCGGCGCGCACCTCCTTATCGAATTGAACGGGATCGTACCCCGTCTCCTCGCCGTCTTCCTCCTCCTCGTCTTCTTCCTCCCCATCGTCGCCACCCTCCCGCAGAGCCGCGAGCGCACCAATCGTATCACTCGCGAGGATCTGGCTCACGCTCAGGGTCATGCCCGTTGGCTTTTCGCGCAGTCGCACGGAAAGGCCTACAGCCGAGAGGGAGTCGATGCCCAATTCGAAGATGCTCGTGTTGGGCGTGGCAGTCTGCAGCACGTCGTTGTACACTGCGCCAGAGACTTCGCATGCAGCAGCGAGGATGGATCTCTGCAGTGCTGTGAGCGTCGGCGTGTCTGCACTGCCGCTGCCACTGCCGCTGCCACGCAAGAGCGTCGCCGCCGCCTCGGGCATGACGATTTCAAGTGGCGCAGCTTGCAGTGCGAGCTTCGTCTTTTTCCCGTCGAATTTACCCGAGGGGAGCTTGGGAATGTCCCTGACGAGGAGAATCGTCGGCACCATAAAGGCGGGGAGCTTCGCCTTGCACTGTGCAGTGATTTCCTCTGCGAGGGGGCGCTGGTCCGTTACCCACGAGAGGCCGCCCTCGCCAGCAGGAGCAGGAGAGGGTGTACTGCCGTGGCCCTCGCCGTCGCTGTCTTCATCGCGGCACACCACAAGGGAGAACAACCTGGGCGTAGGGATGCGCGGGTGCTTGACGTACACCGTCAGCGCATTCTGGTGGTTGGTAGGCTGCCCCCGAACACTGCCCACCAGCTCCTTGACGACATTATTGACCTCGCCAGGCTCAAACCGCTGCCCACGAATCTTAATCTGGTCGTCCGTGCGTCCTAGGAAACTCAGACTACCATCACTGAGCATCGCGGCAACATCGCCCGTGCGGTAAATCCGGACTTGTGTGCCCGCGTCCCCGCCAATGAGACCCGCGTCAATGGTTGCAAATCCGCCCTTTGGGGGCGGTGCGTCCGCACCACTGCTGGTGTATCCCCCGTGCGCTACGAGGTCGCCCGCCATGCAGAGCTCGCCTGCCTGCCCACGCCAGGCGAGCGTGTCGCTGCCCGGGAGGAGGATGAAGGACGTGCTGTTACCCAGCGGGTACCCAATGTTGCGTGGTGTGCTCCACGGCGCGACGAGGCTGGCTGTGCACCCGATGGTCACTTCCGTGGGGCCGTACACGTTGAGTACGAGCGGGGCATTGTCATCGTGTGCGTTGGCTGGGTTCCCCGCCGAGTGGGCGGCCCACTCGTCAAGGACATACGGCGAGATCTTCTCCCCGCCTACGCCGAGGCACGCCAGCGACGGCGCAAAGGCCGGTGTGAGCCCCGAGTGCTCCACGAGGGAAGGGATGATCCCCATGTGTGTGAGTCTCAGTTGCTTCACCGTACGCGCCAAGTCCTCAATGAGGAGACTGCGCTCGCCCGTAATCGTCGCATAGCCATTCCGCCAGGCGGTAAACATGTGTGCCAAGTGCGGGTCGAATGCGCGGGACGCGGCATTGAGGTACCGCCCTTTGCCCTCTTCGGTGAGGCGCTTGCACCGCGGCGAGTACCGCGCAAAGACCGCAGCGTAGCCATCGACGTACGAGCTGAGGTTCGCACCCGAAACGGACACGCCCTTGGGTTTTCCCGTCGAGCCAGACGTGAAGAGGAGGTAGCCTGTGCTGTGCGCGTCGCCGAGGGGGCGTGCGTGTGTGCGTGGCGGCGCAAACTCCATGGGCGGGAGCCTGTCGACGTCGATCAACATTGCGTCGGTGCCGCCCTCTGCGTCTGCAAAGACGTCCCCGTACCCACTATTGACGAATATGGCTGCCGCACGCGCATCACTGACAAGCTGGAGCTTACGCTGTGCAGGCAACTCCTCTGCAATGGGGAGGTACATGCACTGCGCCTTCATGATGGCCAGGACGCACGCAAACGCCTCGAGGGAGCGGTTCATGCATAGGGCCACGACCAGCGACGGCGGGGAGTCGTTGCCCGTCGTCGCCGCGCCGGCAATCTTGCTCAGCAAGAACTCGGCCATATCATCCGAGTAAGCATCGAGCTGTGCGTAGGTCCAGCTGCGAGTCTTGGGGAGCTTGCCTTCCTCCTCGGCCTCATCCTCGTCCAGGAAACCCGCCACGAGCTGTTCCGCAGCCTTGCGCTGCGGGTGTTCAGTCGCGTACTTGCGCACCCAATACGCAGGGTGTCGCTCAGCAGACGTCGCCGTCCATTCATCGACGATGGCTGGTGGTTGTACGGAGAGGAGTCGCGCGGGGGTGGGGGCGGACACAGGCCCAGTGGCGGATAGGCTACCCAAGGGCGTGTCTCCCGCGAGGCCGCTATTGACGCACTGGACGAGCATCCCGACTTGGGCATTGACCTGGTCAGCTAGGAGCTGGGCCTGTGCGGCAGAAAGGGCCGTGTCCAGCGCGGAAAAGACGAGGCGCGCAGGCACGCCATTGGCATCGACGTAGACGTTGAGTACAAAGGGATGTTCCACTGCGAGGTCGAGGCTTCCGCGCGAGGTCAAGAGGCGCTGCGCTCCCTCCTCCCCGTGTTCGTCGCCGTCGTCGCCGGCATTGTCGTGCACGACGAAAATTGCAGGGTACAGCGGTTGGTCAGGCTGCCACTGGAGGTTGCGTCTGACCTCGCGTGCACTGACATTCCGCTGGGAAGGCACGGCTGTAGCCTTCCACTGCTTTGCCAAGTCGGTGAGCATCCGCTGCACCGTCACACCGCGTGCCGTCTCGTCGTCCTCTTGCTCTCGCTCTTCCCGCGTCTGGCGACCACCATCAATGACAAATGGCACAGTCACAACCAGGGGGAACACGGCCGTCTCGAGGGCGGGGTGTTGCCCGCGTTCGGAGAGTGTAGAGCCTACGAGGACTGCGCCCTGGTCGAGGTAGTCCGCGACAAGTGCGCCAAATGCCGCTTGAAGGATGCCTGCGCTTGAGGGGAACCCGAGTCTGCGCGACGCCTGCGTGAGGGCCGCAGCGTCCACGCAGAGGTCACGCGTAGCATAGTGCATCTTGGGGCGGTAGTCCGCAGGTCGGGGCCGCTCGCCCGTCAAGTCCGGAAGGGACCAGGGTGTGCATCGCGCAGCTCGTGACGAGAGGACCTTCTCCCAGTGCTTTGCATCGCCGGGGCCTGCAGAGGCGTTCGCGCTCGCGTCGGCTGCGGCGCGTGCTGCAGCGCTGGCAGAGGGCGACCAGGCAATCGTCGATGGATCCAGGTACGACAGGAGGTCCACGAGTTTCTGGCCTTGGATGGGCGGAGGTGTACCGCGTGCGCGCGCCTCGACGCACGAGACGATGAGGTCAAAGGCCGGGCCGTCATAGAGGGAGTGGTGCATGTGGACGGCGAGGGAGAGCGAGCCCGCGGCGGAGTCGCCGTTGATGGCGTTACCCCGCTCATCCCGCCTGAAGACGGTGACAGCCCACCAAAACGCCTTTCCCCCCGCGGCCGCGGCGGGTCCCCGTTGACTAGCGACGTCTGCGGCGCGCTTCTTGACTGCGCGTTGCACGTCTGCGTCATCATCGTGGAGGACGCCGAGATCCTCCCAGTCCAGTAGGACATCGACGTCCTCGGGCGCAAGGACCGCCTGGACGTACCCCTGCGCAGTAGGGAGGAACGTCGTACGCAATGTTTCGTGTTCCCTTGCGACGTTCAGCCAGGCTTCCTTGAGGGCGAGCACATCCGCAGACGAGCGCACATCGACATTGACATCGAAGATCGTCGTACTCCAATAGGCTTCCCCGCCGGCACTGGCGCTCTTGGCCGTCTCGACGAGGAGTGCCGCCTGGAGGAGCGTGGCAGGGAGGACGTCGCGGACGGCCGTGCTGGCCGCGGCGGGAACGCTCACCTTGTGCCTCCACTCGTCGCTGAATCCCTGGAGGAGCTTGCGCATCGCCTTGGGTAGGGCATCCGACGTAGCGTCGCTTCCTCCTCCAGCTGAGCCATTGCCGTTAACGCCGCGACTATGGCTATCGCTCGAGGCACCGACACCGACGTCGACGCCCAGCACGGCACACAGCTCCGCAAAAGTCTCACACCGCATAAGCTCAAATGCCGCGACTTTTCGCTGCACGCCCGCTGCGGTGCCCATTTGACGAATCTTTGTAGAGAGGCGAATGGTACGAATCGAGTCGAGGCCAAGGGAGCGGAGGTTGGACTTGGCAGGGCGGCGGACGAGGCGCTGCCACGCACCGACACTGCCACTGCCGTCTTTGCCGCCGTGAATGACGGAGATGACTGCCTGTGCGAGTTGCGCTGCGGGGGAGGCGGGGTCGATGTTACCTGTGGCGCCATCGTCGCCGTCGCCGTCGCCGTCTTCGTCACCAGACTCGTCCACTCCGTTGCGGTTCGAGCGCCGTGCCGCCTCCTCTGCGTGGAACGTCGCAGTCAACGCACGGCTATCCGTCTTGGCCGAATTGGAGCGCGGGATCCGGTCGACCACGACGTACCGCGCAGGCCGCATATGCGCGGGCAGCATCTTCTTTGCTTGGCTGCGTGCGGCCTCTTGCGTCTCGCTTGCGAGGGCCAAGTCGTCGACGAGTAAAAACGCCACAATCAACTTGCTCCCTGCATCGTCTACGCCAGGCCGCAGTGGGAGGAAGAGCGTCTCGACGTGTCGGAGTGCCGGGTGTGCGCCAGCCAGCGCATGGCTAATCTCTGATAACTCGACGCGGATGCCTCCTACCTTGATGAGGTCATCCCTCCTTCCAACAAAGTCGAGGCTCCCATCCGCGAGCATACGGACGATATCCCCTGTTAGGTAGATGCGCCCATGTGCCTCGAGCGTAGGGTAAGACTTGGCTGTGCGTGCCTCGTCTCCGAGGTAGCCACGTGCCACCTGTCCTCCGCCTAGGGCAAGCTCGCCCGTACCCCCACGCAGCGTCGGGACGAGCGCATGTTCCCCGCCTGGTATACGCCGCATAACGAGCACCTGCACGCCGTCGAGCGGCCAACCCACATTCGCAGCATTGTGCGTGCGACCCGCCTGGAAACTCCTGTACGTCGATACCACGGCATTCTCCGCGGGACCATACGTATTCCACGCGTACGTCCCTCCGCGGGCGGTGGTGTCCGCGTCGTCGCCCTCCCCCTGCCAGGAGAGTGCCACGTCCTCGCCGAGCTTCTCCCCGATCTCCGTGACGACGCGCAAAGAGGGACACTGTGCGCGAGACCCAAGAACAGCAGAGTAGGCAGGCGTGAGGTGCGTGTGCGTCGCGCCCGTCAGCCGCGCCAACTCGATAAACGCCGAGGGGTCGACGAGGGTGCTCTGCGGTGCAGCTACGACTGCGCCGCCGAGACCCCACGTGTAGAAGAGGTCCTGTACAAAGACGTCGAACGTGAAGGCGGAAAAGTTAATCGTGCGTGGTGTGGGTACGGCCAGATCGCCGGGCGTCCAGATTTCATTCTGGAGGGCGCGCATCGCGCGTGCTGCGGCCGAGTGCTCGATGAGAACACCCTTTGGCTCGCCTGTAGACCCAGAGGTCCAAATGCAGTATGCGAGGTGGGAGGGGCTGAGCGTGGGCGCGAGGTGGGCGGCATCCAGCGCAGAAACGTCATTGCCATCTGCATCGTCGGGCACTACTTCATTCCCGCGCAGCGCCCACCCGAGACTAGCGTCGACTGCCTTGTGCGGGTGAATCCCCGCGTCTTGCAAGACGGCACGCAACTCCTCTTCCGAGTCCTCTGCGCCTGCACTGTGCTCGTGCAAGCATGCCCTACTCGCATACACGACGACGCTCGCTCCCGTGCGGCGAATGAGCGCAGCCTTGCGCGCACGGGGCATACTCGGCTCAATGGGGCACCACGCCCCGCCCGCCTTGAGAATGCCCAGCACCGCCACAAAGAGCTCGATGCTCTTCGTCGTGTAGAGGGGTACGGGCGTGTCGATGAGGGGTTGCCCATCGTTGGCAGCGACGAGGCGCGCAGCCAGCGCACAGGCCAAGCCGTCGAGTTGGGCATACGTCAGCGACGTGGGCGTGCTGACCTGCCCATCGGACGCAGTCGAGAAGAAGAGGGCCGTATCCGTCGGGTGGGAGCGTGCGTGCGCCTCGAATTGCATGTGCAAAAGCAGGGCGGTGTACTCCTCCGTGGGCACCTGCGCCCGACCTACGACGGAGCAGAGCGGGCTGGGGCTGTCCCGACGCGCTGCGTATACGTCCCCAAATAGGCCAGCGAGGGACTTCCTACCGGCCTCGTCGGGACGCAGCGCACAAATGGCCTCCAGAACGGCAGATACCTGCCGCAGGAGCATCTCACACGACCCCTCATCGAGGACACTCCGCTTGTACGTGGCGCGCAGACGCAGGGCATCGCTAGGCCCAGCCGTACCTGGCCAAATCTCCAGCATGATGGCGAAATCATTCGGCATGGGCGGAGATACCTCTTGTTGCCAGAGCGCGGGGGCACGTTCCCCCGTGGCATCATCACTTGCGCCGCCGCCACCGAACAGCTGCAGCGCAATGAGCGTATCGTACGGCAACACTCCACCCTCGACGGTGATGCTCCCCAATGCAGGCTGCGAGTGACTGAGTGCCTCTGCGGCTTTTGTACTGAGCTGTGCAAGGCCCGCTCGGACAGTCGTCCCTTCGAGAGGGCAGCGTACTCGCACGGGAATCGTCGTAAACGTCGGGGCGGCACAGGCGCGGCTGGCGCTGTCTAGGCGGTTGGAAACGACGCTGCCAAAGACGACGTCTTCCCTGCCTGTCTCGCTGTAGGCTTGCAGGACGAGGGCCCAGGCGAGTTGCGCAAGTGCAAGAGGAGACGGACCCGTCGCCGAGGAGGCAGGTGTGCCTCCGCCTCGCGAGAGGAGCCTCGCCGCGGCCTCGCCAAGCTTCTCGATCGACAGCCCGCCGCCGCCATCCACAGTCCGGTACTCGCATACGCCCGTCCCCTCTGTGAGTGCGCTCCCGCGCTGCAATCCATGCACGGCGGCAAATGGCTCTGCCTCGAAATCCGCTAGCTCGCGGTCCCAGTAGGTGCGTGTGGAGCGTGCCTCTCCGCCAGTCGTGGCCTCGATGTAGAGTTGCGAGGCGTGTCGCGGGCCAGGGCGCGGGGCCGGAGCTGCAGGGCTGGTCTTTTGCGAGCGCGAGGCAATCATCTCCCGGTAGAGGGCAGCGACGTCGTCCATGAGGAGATCCAGCGACCCTCCATCGAAGTTGGCATGGAAGACGCTTACCGTATAGGTAGCGCGGTGCGCCTCGCCCTGCCGCGAGAGGACGAGCTGGTGCTTGAATCCAGGTGACTCGAGACTGAATTCCTTTTCTGCGTGGGTCAGCGCCGCTTGGACGAGTGCGGCGTGTGCACGCGCAGAGTCGACGTCGACTGCGTCATGCCTCTGCACAGCATGGTGCCACTGCCGCAGCACACACTGCGCAAAGGGCGAGACTTCATCGTCTACTGGGAGGTAGACGCTGCGCATACTCGCGGCGCTCTCCCCGGAAAAGACGCTCTCTGCAGCGGTGCAGAACGTGTCCACGTCGACGTTGGGCACGTCGAGGGCGTAGGAGAAGTGATGGATGTAGGACTTGGTGCGCACAAAGCTCGCGAGGATACCAGCTTGCGTCGCCGTGACGGGCAAGACGTCTTCAATGTCCTTTCCGGGAAGTGCCGCCTCACAGCGTGTGCGATGCGCCACGTCGAATTGGACAAAGCGTTCTCGTACTTCTTGGGCCTTTTGCAGGCGCGAGATACCGCCATCCGCGCCGCTACCGAGGATATGGCGCACCGCTTGCCGGACAGAACGCCGTGCCGCCTCGTCACTGACGAGGTCCTTGAGCGTCGTCTGGGCGAGACCCTCACAGCCCGCTTGCTGCGATGCAGTCGTACGGAGCACGTCGAGGAGGCGCATCGCCCCAAGAGAGTCGAGGCTCGTCCCTCCTAGTGGTGTGCGTGGGCCCAACTCAGAGGGAGACGCGCCCGTAATGCTGCGGAGCGTATCGAGAAAGGCGCGTGTCGGGGCGTCGAGGTTGTCTTCCTCGCCGTCATCGTCGCCGTCGTCGTCGCCTTGGTGGCTCGCACGTACAGCCTCCTCGACGTACGCGGCCATGGCGCGCCCATCGAGCTTGCCATTCTGGGAGATGAAGCTCCGCTGCGAAAAGACGTAGAAGCGTGGGCGAGCAAAGGGGGGCAGGGCGCGCGTGGCTGCCAGACGAAGTTGTTCCTCGAGGGCTGTTGTTGCGGGGGTCGTCTGAGCGTCACCGCCGTCTGCACCGCCCTGTACTTGGACGAACGCAGCCAGGGCACCGGCACTCGTCTTGAGTGCCTTGACGAGTGCCACATCTGGTGCGCCCGCACCCGCAGCAGCGACGACGATGCCCTCCTTCAAGGCATTCTCGACTTCGGCCAGTTCGAGCCTCTGCCCATTAATCTTGACCTGCCCCGCGCCACTTCCAATGCGTCCTAGGATCTCAATCCATGGCTGTCCCTCGGGAGTCCAGACGATGCGCGCAGCATCGCCCGTGCGGTACACTCTGCCACCCAAGTGCCCTGCATCAACAAAGGCCTTGCTACTCTCGAGGGGGCGATTGAGGTAGCCTGGCTGCGAGACTTGCGGGCCGCCAATGATGAGTTCGCCTGCTAGGCCCTGGGGGAGAGGTTGGAGCGTAGTGGCGTCGACGACAAAGAGGGAGCACGTGGGGAGGGCGGGACCGAGGATCGTCCCGCGGTAAGAGGGGCGCATGGGGAGGAGCGTGCAGTTGATGGCTGCCTCGGTGGGACCATAGGCATTCCAGAGGCCGGCGATGGACACGTTCGACTTGGTGACTGCGTCGTCGTGGCCGTCGTCGCCCTCGCCTCGCGCAAACTCGTCGATGACTTCACGCCCAAGCGCCTCGCCCATTGTCCAGAGACAGCGCAGCTTGGGGACCCTACTCCGCTTGAGCAGCCGCGCAAGACTAGGCGTGGCCATCATGATATCTGCCTGAGTGTCATCCACCGTGCGGTTCAGATCCGTCAGTGTCATTTGGCGCGGAGCGGTACACAGCGATGCACCGGAAGAGAGTGCACAAAAGATTTCCATGACGCTGGGGTCGAATGTCGGGGCGGCGAATTGGAACCAGCGAGTGCTGCCTGCGGAGAGGGCGGTGGTGGTCGAGGCGCCGCTGGCTGCCGTATCGGCAATGGCCAGGTGGCCCAGGATGGAGACGGCGGCGGAGCGATGAGTGATCTGTACGCCCTTGGGCAGGCCCGTCGAGCCAGAGGTGTACAGGATGTATGCCAGGCGGTCTCCGTTGTATGGTATTTGCGGGCGGGTGGTGGCCTCTTCGGCCCCAGCGTCTTCGTCACCCTCGAGGTCTGCAGCATCAATCCAGCGCACTTCCTCTGCGAGGGGAAGCTCCCCCCGCGTGGGACAACTGGTGCTCCTCGCCCACTGACTCGAGTACACACCCACAGGGGGAGGGCCCTGGTCCCGCACAATGGCGGCTAGGCGCTCCTGTGGGGCATCGACGGGCAGAGGGGAGAATGCCAGTCCCGCCTTGAGACATGCGAGTTGTGCAATGTACAGAGCGGGCGAGGGGCCTAGTAAGAGGGGGACGGAGCCCGGCCAGGCGGGCGAGGGCGACATCGTGGCTGCGACGCCCGCTAGGAGACGGTGGGCGAGGCGATTGGCGCGGGCGTCGACTTGGGCATAGGAGAGGGTGAGGATCCGTGGAGGCTTGCCATCCTCGGCCCACTGTGAGAGGAAATGCAGTGCAGGCGCATCGGGGATCTGCAAAGCACGTGCCTCGAATGCTGCGTGGAGGGCTTGCGTATCGATTGGGTGCAAGGGCGAGGACGGGGTCTCGCTGGGAAGTGGGAAATTGAGGGACGAAGGTTGTGCGAGTGCACGCGCTAATGAAGGCGACTGCGGCGAGGAGGACGACGCGCAGAGGAGGTCCCTAAATGCCGCGACGAGGCCCTCGACGGCCACTTGTTGTGTGGCGTGTGCTTTCTTGACGCTGAGGCTCAGGCGCAGGGACAAGACGCCGCCACTTCCACTAGCGTCATTGGACGCATCAATGCGGAGAAGAACGCCGGCGTCGGGTGCGGCGGAAGTTGATGAGTCGCGCTGCGACGAGGGCAACGCGAGTACCAGGCCGAAATCCGTGGGTACTTCAGCCTCTGCGGCTGCCTCCTCGCCGAGGACGACGACCTTCTCCTGCAACGTCACCTTGCCCCCATCGGCAACATCCAGGAGCACAACGCTCTCCCCATCCTCGCTGCAGCTCAAACGGAAACACGCCTCTTGGGCGTGGCATACATGCGCCACCCAGCGTGCATACGTTGAAATCAGGGCGGGGCGTAGCGCTTCCTCGGCGGGGCAATCTAGCTCCACGTCCAGGGAGGCTTGCGTTGGAGACGGCGTAGGTGCGCTGACACCCTCGTGAAAGAGGTCGAAGCGCGGGAGCCTAGTCGGTGGGAGGGCGGAGATGTCCGTGGGGGAGAGCCGCGGTAGTCGCGGGCCAGGTGATTGTTCTTGGGCGGACATGGCGGGCGACTGGGGGGTTGGGTGCGTTCGTTGCGTATATGCCGCAGTTAGAGTACTGTACGGAAAGTGTAGGTGTGGGTGGCGTGGGTGGCGTGGCCGTAATGGGTTCCTTGCCTCGCTCAGTGGTACGGCGTGCCGTAGTGTAGTGTAATGGATCGTGTTTCTTTGAGGAGGAGGAGGAGAAGGAGTGGTACAAGTCCGTTGGTATCTTTGTTCAGAAAGGAGAGGTAAGAGGAAGGAACAAGTCGTGCAGGGTAGGCCAAGGCCACAAGGGACAGGAAGAAGAAGAAATCGGCGTTGGGCGTTCGGAGTGCTCTACATCGGGCTGGTAACTGACTGCTCGCTTGACTGCTCGCTTGACTAGCAGGGTTGTTTCTTCGTTTCCTCCCACGTCCTACGTCCCACGTCCAACGTCAAGGTCAAAGTCAAGCTCAAACCTCGGGACGGTACTGCCTGCTCCTTTGCTCCACCCACTTTGCACCCGGGTGCAGTCCCCAGTCTAGCCTGACAGGTCTGCCCGCCTGCATACAATACATGCATATTGTACGCTACTCGCCGTGGACTGACAGGTGATGCCAAGACGGACTACTGAACTGTCTTGACTGCCCAGGTGCGGGTGGGGTTGCGGGTGCATGTGCGGACAGAGTGAGTACATCTGGTGCAGTGTCAGACGGGCATATGGCGTCAGACAAGGGAGATGTCCTGCCTTTTTCCTGTCAGGCTGCCGCCTTGATGCTGCCGTGTCCTGCCATGCAACGCTACGCCACGCCATGCTATGCTACGGGGACCCTGATGGACTCGCGGTGCCGGGTCCACCACCAGCACCACCCCGCAAGAGGGTTTTCGTTCTTTCACTTTCACTTTCATCGCCCGTCAACTGACTGCACTGCACCTTGGAAGTGGGCGAGTGAGTGCGTGAGTGAGTGAGCGACTGACTGACGGAGTGCTTGAATGAGTGCCCTCCACCGTCGAACACGCCCGGCGTTCACTCTCACTCCCACTCTCACTCTCAAGCCAATTTACCTCACCCTTAGCCAAGTCGCCGAACCGAGCGCCATTGCCGCTGCCGCTGTACCTACTGCGCTTCGGTACTGTACCTGCCTCTCCGCTCTAGGCACCCACCCCGTCACCCATTGCCGCGCCCTCTCCTCTCGCCTCTCCTCTCTCACGCTCCCTCCCTCGACTCCGCTCGCGCGCACCCCTTCCGCCGTCATCGCCGCCGCCGCCGCCGTCATACGCCCTCTCTCGCCCCGCCCCGCCCTGCCCTGCCCTCACTCTTCTCACGCAGAGCAGGCCTTACACGGCACTCGCACTCGCAGTGCCGCGGACCAACTCCACACGGCACCACACCAGCGAACTCCATCAGATTAGATTAGATTATTCCCGCCTCGTCCCTTCCGCGCCCTGCGCCCACATCCTGCTCTCCTCCCTAGGCGGGTTCCTGCCTTCCTGCGCGCCCACAAAAAGTGCCCCGCCCGGCTCTGCCGAGGTTACTTAACGCCGGACGCCGCCCGGACGCCGCAGTTGCAGTTGCAGTTGCAGTTGCGTTGCGCTGCGCGAAACTGCTCTGCTCTGCCCCTGCGCGCACACGCAGCAGCAGCAGGAAAAAATGAAAAACTGATGGCGAGGAGGACTGCGCGGGTGCTTCGTGCAGTGCGTGTGACAGTGAGTGCCCACACGAACGCATCGCAATTTTGGCAGTTTCTTGCTCTTGGTCACAGAGAACCAGTTCTGGTCATTTCGGCCTTTCAGACTCTTGGGAAGATGGCGAGTCGAGGGGGGTCGGGTTCGGGGACGTGAGGGGATCGGGGGAGAGGCCAGCGAGGGTCGCCGCGTCACGGGGTTCAGCGTCAGGCACGTGCTCGCCGCGGGTCTCATCGGGTCCGCGAGGGTGCCCGGGGGTCAGGGCAGGGCTCGGCGTCTCCGAGCTCTCAACTCAGTCTGGCCAGTCATTGGGTCGTGGGATGAAAGGACATTCTTTTCGTCATTGCATTGCAGGGCATTGAGGGGTTGGGGGATTTTTCTACTTGAAAGCACGTCAAGGGGGTAAAAAAAGGTGGGATCACAGCGTGACATTGCCCTCGTCGTAAATGTCAATCCAAGAGTCGTCAAAGTCAAAGAGGCAGGGGGTGGGGGATGTTGTGGGGAATGATGTGGGGTGATGTGGTTTGCTCGTGTAGTCGAACCGGGGATAGGAAGCGCACAGGCGCTTCCTCCCAGCGGTCTGTCTGCGGAGCGAGAGCGGTCCTGAGTGGATCGGAGTTACTCATCGTTCCGCTCACCGCTGGAGCCGCGCCTCCTCCGTCACCCCGACGGCTCAATGCTCGCTTCTGCACAGGCCAGTCCACGTGTTCGTGGACAGGTCGCATCGAGTAGCCTAGCCGCCCCCGCCCCCGTCCCCGCCCCGCGCATCCACCCGCGCCTTAGGTATCCTTGCGGTAGGCATCCCTCATCTTCTCCCACCACTTCTTTTGCGTCTTCTCCTCGACCTCGATGCGCTCTACAGTCACGTCCTCGCCAGCCAGGTTCTTGTTGGTGATGGCATTGTGCTGCTTGCCGAGGTAGTAGTTGGGCATGAACAGGGTAGCGACCAGGGGCACACAGGCGCAAACCAGCGCCGTAATGGCAATGTAGCCATTCGTCTGCTCGTACGCCCTGATGACGCCCTGGCGAATCTCCGAGTTGTAGGGGTACTTGTGCACTGCCGAAATCGAGCCGTAGAGCTTCTTGAGCGTAGCCTCGTCCGTCGTGGGAAGAGCCTTGCGCATTCGGTCCAGCATCGTCTCGGTCCAGATGGCCGAAGAGATGGCCGCGCCCACCGACGATCCAAGCGTGGACCACAACGAGAGGAGGTAGATGACCGCTGTAAGATCCTCGTGTGCCACCGATGCCTGAGAGCCCACACGTGCGCCAACGACCGAAAAGGACCCCAGACAGAGCAAGACCTGAGACATGACGAGGCGGCCGGTAGCGTACGTCATGGTGTTGCTGCCGGCATTGATCAGGATGCCGTAGCCGGCAATCTTGCCCACAGTGCCCAGGAACATCATGTTCTTGTAGCGATGCGTAAAGCGATGCAAGAGGCCCACAATAGGGGACATCAGACAAAGTCCAATCGTCGTGATGCCCAGGAACATCGTCCAGCCGTACGAGGACCAGTCCTTTGTGACCCAGATGAACGAGGACCAGTACGTGGCGCGCACCGAGCTCGAGAGCTGGTTGAAGACGTCGATGATCACCGCCGCCACAAAGGCACGGTTGCGCATGATGCGATCGCTCATCAGCGGATGCGGTGCCCCAAGTCGTTCCCAGGCAATGAAGAGGCCGAGGATGACAAAGCCAGTGACGAGCATGGCGATCATCGAGGGGTTGCTCCATCCGTCTTTGGCCTCCTTTGCGAGCGAGAAGGGCAGCAGAATGAGGGCGAATGCGAAGCCCAGGAGGATCAATCCGAGAATGTCAATCTCTTCGAGGCCGTTTCGCATCAGCTGGAACCAAGTCTTGGCGTCGCGCTTCTCGGCCAGCTCGCCTGTGGCGCGTTCTTTCTTGGAGTCGGCCATGGTGACCATGCCCAGCTTCTTGCCCCTTGCTTGAATCGCGTACAGAGTCCAGATGGCCGGCACCAGCAGAACGGGCACCATGATGCAGAACATGCCGAAGCCCCATCGCCAGTTCTCGTTGGCAACACCCTCTGCGATGAAGCCGTTGATGGGAACTGTGATGATAAAGGGCACGGATAAGATCGAACCAGCGAAGCCTCGCCACTCCAGTGACGTCAAGTCGGCTACGATGATGTCGCCCAGCAGATCCAGTCCTGATTTGCCGACGGCAGCCAGCGAGATGGCAACGGCATAGGTCGAGATGTTGTGCGCACAGGCGGCGACGATGAAGCCGATGAGGTAGAAGACGAGGACGACGACGTAAGTCGTGGGGCGAGATGTCACATCGGCCAGCTTGCCGATAAATGGCTTGCTGATAGCGCGAATGATCTGGGAAGCCGACGAAACGACCGCCAGCTGTGAGTGCTCGCCGAAGGATGAGGTGGCAATTGGTGTGATGATGGTACTGCAAGGAGCAAGACATGAGCGTGAGCTTTGTATACTTTCGTGCGCCTCCGAGCCGATGCTAGGACTCACGTTGTGATACCCTGGTCCAACGCGTAGACGAACATCGTCAAGGACACAGAGATGGCAAGCAGCCAGAGGAGAATCTTGCCTTGGCGGCCGGATCCATAAAGAACCTTGTTGAATGCTTGAACCTTGGCCACACCACGGGGTGGCGGCGCCGCGGCCGTTCCGTACGCAAGTGTTGAAGGCTTCTCTTCATCGTCGGGCAGCCCCTTACCCTCTTCAAGGTCACTGTGGTGGTCCTTCGTGTCCGAGGGGGAGAGGGGGGCACCGTGGGCTGCGGGCAACTCTGCCACGGATGCGATCTCAGAGCGCTGAGTCGTCGCCATGTTTGAAGGAGACGGGGTTGCGGATGCTGAGTGGGATCCTCAGAGGGAGTGGAGGTGAGAAATGGGACGGAGGATGGGGGGAGGGGAAGTTTCATCTACTCGTCGTCGTGGCAAGTGCGGCTTGATAAGGGATTGCCCGGAGATCGGATAGGCAAGGATAAGGGCCGATAAGATTGCACGGCGACCGACGACGGCGGGTATGCGGGCGGAGTGGCCGAGATGATGAAAGCTAGTCGCCTGATGGAGCGGAGCAAGAAAGAAAAATTTTCTCCACGGTTCCTGGAGTCATCGGCCGGAAACTGGGGAGGCCAGGCTACCCGCATGAGCTGGCCTGAGGGGTCTGCTTCCTCTGCTCTTTGTCTCGGAAGTCGTTGCAGATGGCAAGGAGCTGACCTATTCATTTTTCCCATGGTGACTCGCCCGGCTTGTTCCGAAGGGACCTCATGGCATGATGTGGCGTCAGCGTGGCAGTTGGAAGCGATGCATCAGCTTCACGTCTGGCGGTGGTCTTTTTGCCGGCCTGGCCTACGTTGGACCCCTTGGCGGCGGATCAGCCGAAGTCTTACCGAGGTGGCCCTCGAGGAGGTAGGGCTGGAATGCTCGTAAGCTGCCAGCGACGACCACGCAAGAGTGCCATGCAATCCAAGAAATGCTTTCAAACCGATTGGCTAGGCCCTTTGATGGACACTCAAAGGCCCGAGAGGATGGCAATATCGCTCGTGCGGCAAGTGGGAGCGGGAGTCGAGTCGAATGATTTCGCCTAGTCAGGTTGCCAAGGACGTGTTCCTAGGCTTGGCATGTGGCCACGCCACCTGGCCTCGAGAGCGCCCGACTGAAAGTTGCTGTGATTGAATGCCAAGACGTGTGTGGGGACGGAGGGAAAAGAAGGCCCGAGGTATCGGGGGGCACTGCACGCCTGGGCAGCGAGGTTGAAGCCGCGGAAAGAGTTCCCATGATTTGTGCCAGGAGTCTCTTCTTTCAAACGAAATGCAAAGAAGAGGGGAAGAATGGAGAAAAGGGATGGTGCGCGGGTGAGGGGGACAGCGAGCGAGCCGGCGGAGGTCGCGCCGCGGCGAGGTGCAGTGCGGCCCACTTACCTCGCGTCGACCGGCGGCAAACTCGGCGCAGAGGGCAGCGGATTGCGTGCGCCAGGCCGTGGGGGGATACAGGCCTGGTAGGCAGCAGGGGAGACGGGGGAGACCGACGACCGCCGGCATCGTGGCGGTCATGGGGCAAACGACGAAAGGAAGAACGTCAAGGAGGGAGCAAACGAATGAAGGGCGAGGAGCAAGCGATGAAGGGCGAGGAGCAACTCTAGCACATGGCATCAGGCCACTTGTCGGTTATCCCGTAAATGGCAAAGTCCAGGGTGTTGAAACCAGCGGAGTCTGTATTGTGCCTAGATGAAACTTTGAATGGGGCAGAAGCGATTCCGATGCACAGTGCGGGATGAAGCGGAAGTCGGGGTCGTCTGCGGAAGCCCTGCAGCTCTCCTGCGCCCGAGCGACGGCGTTCTTAGCGCCGACTTTTGTCATGAAAATGGGCCGTTTGCAGTGAGTATATTGAGAACCGCGAGGGTTCCTACGAGCCAGTCTGCTTCTAGGCCCGAGTGTATCTTGACCGCACGGGGGAGCTGGTATGGGCTGGTTGGCGCAAAGGCGTATTGGTAAGTCATACCACGTCAGCGCCCGGGCCGTCGAAGTACGTCTTGGCATCCAGACTTGATCGCCGGTCAAGGATAAATTCGCAAAAGGCCGGCCACGCGAGCGACGGCCTATCATGCAGGCACGCTAGATTCGGCTTACCCGCTGCCAGCGATGTTCCCTTTGCTGCTCGAACAGACCGCTGGCCCTCGGTGTCCAGACGACTTGGTCCCTTCTAGCCGCCACTGCCGACATTGGGTATGTGCTAGCCAAACACGAAGCGTTTCTCGTCCGTGAGATCATGCTTCTGACGAGGTTGTGCGGGCCTGGGCGGCTATATTCACTACATGCATTGTCCTTGTGGATGTACGCTCCTTGCGTTGTTGCACGCTCCTTCCATTCGTACAGATTGTTCCGAGGAAAGGGTCGTCTGCCGGACATTACGACGCATATTTGGACTGCAAGGGAGGAAGGGGGAACCAGGACGTTGGCAGATGGCATCCACGAAGGGGTCAGACGTCGTACTCTGAGGTAGGAAGCAGGAATCGGCTCCAGGGCCGCGCGCAAGAGCGCATACACTCCGTCAGACCAGCACTCACCATCTGTACGCCTGCGTACTTGTATCCACACTTCTCGTAGAAGGCTTGAGGGCAGAATGTGGATGCAACGATGGATGCACATTAGTCAAGGCAGAACGTGGCAATGCAGTCAAGGACTGAAGGCATATATGCCGCGGAAAGCCACGCCAGGCACCGCGCACTCACGCCGGTTGGATTCACTGCAGTCCAAAAAGACCTTGTAGGCGCCGAGCCCTTCGCTGATGCCCGTCAACGCCTCGATGACCCTCTTGCCCAGCCCTTTGCCTTGCACGCGCTTGTCTACTGCAATGTCCTCGATGTGGCCAGCCTTGGCGTTGCCGCGAAGGAACTTGTACTCCATGAACAGCGTGCCGATGGCACAGATCTTGTCATCTGCCTTGGTAAGGATGACGATGGGGTAGTAGGTGTCGGGGAAGGACTTGAGGTGCTTGAACTGGGCGGTCCAGGCCGAGGAGCCTACGTCGGGGGCAGAGGTCAGGACGGAGAGGACAGAGAGGTGACCGCGCTCGTAGTCGTCTGATGCCAGCGGGCGAAGCTGGCGGGGAGAAAGAGAAAGGGCCGTGTGTTGATGTCAGTCAATTGAGCGACAGCGCTACCCACAAGCAAGGTCACCTACATGCAGGTCTTCCGGCAATGCCTCCTTGACCGCGGCAGGGATCAAGGCCGGGTCGAAGCTGAGGTCAAGCTGTGCATCTGGGGTGAGTCCGGGCATTTTGCTGCAATTGTGGGATTAGAAAGGAGCGCTATGTATGGAGAGATGTGAGGTCAGAAGCAGCATACACTCTACGGCGACGCTTGGTAAGACGCCGACAATCAACACTTTCTCCCCTCCCCGCGAGATCAACACGCGCCCCTCCCACACCCAAGTGGAGCGAGGCGCGTCACGTGACCTCAAGGCGGGGCTCCACAGCCTCGACTGCCCACGGCAAAAGGATGTTGTCACTCCTCCCTCTCTCTCTCTCGCTCCCCGACAAACAAGGTCAGCTGGCTATGCCTTGCTCGGATGCCCCGCATAACATCGTCCAGGGAAACTCTAAACTCGCCGTCGGATATCTACGCTGGACGAGCCCAGAGCGTCGAATGTGATCGGACAAACTCTGGCCGTTGAGCCCATCTGACGCCCTCGTTGGGCGCAATCATCCCCAGAGCAACGACGCCTCCATGCTTGCTTCAGCATACCCCGGATAGGTCACGTTACTCTTGCCCTATCAGCGGACGTGACCCAAATTCGCCGCTGCAGGGTCTGCGCATCTCTTTGGGCTAGCGGCAATAGGCCGGCGGGCGCCACAAACATTTCCAGCCCTAAGTACCGAGTAGGGTACTTGAAAATGTGTCTAAATGCTTGCTCCGGAGCGCCCTGCCGACAGGGGGCAAGGCACCGACTCCAAAACCCCGACTTGTAGCCTCACAATGCTCACGTACCGACACCTGTCTTTTTGCTCCCTGCTCATCAACACCAATTCGTAAGGACTATCGCTGATGGCGCAAGACGAGCACCACAGCACTGAGCATTGATGCGACGCGCCGCGCCAGGCCTCATTTGCTTCAGTCACAGCCAAACCCCTCGCCCCAGCGGCTTTTGATGAAGGCCCGCTCCTAATCAGCAATGACTGTAGCCCTTTCACTGGTCAATCAACGGCAGGACTTCACAACAGGGGCCAGAAAGCTTGGACATTCAGATACGGTACCTATGTTGCAACAACACGCTGCACGAGCGGAGGGTCAACGAGTGGGGGTGGTCGGGGCGACGCGCCGCGGACAAGACGAGCCGCGGAGATGAGCGTCGCTGTACCGCAGGCTGATCACCATCTGGCGATTTGGTCGAGGCAGCTACCCAAAAGAACAGCATTGCAACTTTAGGCGGCCTAAACTCTCCGTAGAGGGGCAAGTAAGCCAAGCAATCCTGTGTCCAAAGGGCAAACGGGACGGATATCCGTAGCGGCCACATCAGCCCAGCCACGTGTGGCGGCGTCGAAATCTGTGCCTCACTTGTCTCCTTGGACCTGTGTCCTGGATTGAGAAGACTTGTTTGACCAGGTCCTGCCGCGCCGTGCCGTGCCGCCCGCGGACTTCCCATGGCGACACAGACCGGAGGGGCACGTGGGATGGCCACCATCTTGGGGGAAACCTTTGCTTCTACGCATTCCATCACCATTCCATCCACACCCACTAACTATACGCCATCCAAGAGCGACTTGCCATTCCCCAAACGTAGACGCAACCAGACAGCAAACCAACACTCTCTTTTTCGCCACTGACCTCTGGTGTGTGTGTGAGGAGCCGCAACGCAGCAGCAATCGCACCCGCATTTCCGAGCGTACTGGCTGGAGATACGAGCGCAGAGTGGCTACACGTCAAAGCTGGATGCGCACCCTCGCTGCATCACCTACCCCGCGTATCTTTGCCCTGCAGACCAACACACGCACACACACTCAAAAAGGCTCATCTACAGCCCCTACGTTCCTTTCGGCCCACAGAAATCAGTCGTCGGGCTGCCGGCAAGGATTTATAAGACCCACGCGCGTCGATGATGTCCCAACTTCCCTCGCCCTCCTCATCGTCTGACGATCCCTGCATCGTGATCGGACCATCCGCCTGGCTCGACTACATCCGCGCACTGTGTCCTCTTACCTCGCCACCTACCTCGCCACTATCATCCCAACTGTCATCCCCACCATCGCCGCCCTCGTCATCCCCACTGCCGACTCTGATTCCCAATACGCTCTACCCATCTTTCTCACCAATGGCGGACTCCTGGCCAACGCAGACGCAGCCCATGTCCAGGCAGCGCATCCCATGGACCAAAGAAGAGGACATCGTCCTCGCGCGCCTCGTCACCCAAGAGGTCAAATTGGGCGGTGAGTCATGTCTCGCAGAAAGCTGCTTTTGTGCGTCTCGCTCATCGTGCGATGCCGCTTCCTTCTCTCGCGCACGCCCGTATCTCATGGCTCTCATCTCAGTAGCACCTAAAGGCATCGACTGGAAGAGGCTTGCCGAGTGCATCCCTGGTCGCAGCGCCGAAAAATGTCGAAAGCGCTGGAGGCTGCGTCGTGGCAGCCAGAACGGCCACTTGAACCACGGCGCCTGGTCCAGCGACGAAGACGTGCGCCTCATCGCCTTTATGAACAGTCCCGACAAACCCACCAAGAATATCTGGGCGGCCGCCGCCAAGGTCGTGGGCACGCGCAAGTCAGACCAGTGCAGCAAGCGCTGGAAGGATGCCCTCGACCCCGCCATCAGTCACAAACCATGGACGCCAGAAGAAGACGCTACGCTCGAGCGGGCTTTTGGCATTCACCGCACCGCCTGGAGCGAAATTAAGACCAAGTACTTCCAGGGTCGCTCCAACCTCGAGCTCAAGAACAGGTGAGTCGCAGGATGTATGCATGGATGCTCGGCGAGGGCTGCGCCTAAGCTAAGCCTGAATTGCAGCTGACGTCCTTCCGTTTCATTCGATCCCCGCCGCTTTGCCCAGGTGGGACCACCTCTCCCGTCGCAGGAAGCGAGAGCAGCGCATGAGTGGGAGGATCCCCAAGCGCCCTTACTCCAAGGCTCCCAAGCGCACCCGAGTTACCGGAATGAGTCTGTACACCTCGGCGCCATCACAAAACTCACACACAGTCGCTCCAGTTGCGCCCTTTGGCGCTCCTTCACCCAGCTACAGCACGGGGTCTGGCGGTACCTCCAGTAGCACGATTGGTCCGACCTCCTCGCTCTCGACGGGACCATCTCCTCCATGCCCGTCTACGCCCTCTGACACCGGCGCGACTCTCACGGCCTCGCCGATGAGCAGTCCCGATGCGCCGGGATTCGTCCAGCAGCACAAGGCCATGAGCTGGTGTGAAGCTCGCGACCCACGACACGCGCATGTAGCGACCAACGCGCAGGATTTTCAGTCGGGAGCTCTCGCCGAGGGGCAGGTCTGGGCTCCCTATCCCACCGTCAGCTCGGGTCCGGTGCCCATCAACTACTATCCTGTCCCGCGTCACAGGGCGCAGAACTACTCGCTCTCCCACGAGGACGATCAGGCTCACTTTCACGCAGACAGTCGACCTCTGGTCTGTGAGGGCGAGGGTGCCCCAGACGCGGCCTATCAATATCAAGGAGCCTCTCCCTGGTATGCCCCCATGTTGCCCAATCGATACACCTCGAGCTCCCGTCCCGAACGCGGCGTCGACTTGTGGCGACACCTCCTCCCAGGTAGTGCCGCGTTTGACGACTCGGCCCTCAGCCCAACTCGCATGGGCTACCAGTACCCTACAACGGTCAAGTCCGAGCCCGAGTCCGAGCCAGAGCTGACGGCAGCTGCCTCTCCGGGCACTGCGAGCTGGAGCAGCACGCAGCACACTTACGCGACTACTACCGCAAGTAGTGCAAACACTAGTTCTTCTCCCTGGCTGGAGTTGAGCACGCTCCCGGCCTCTCCCGCCGAGGCGCTCAGCAGCAACGGCAGCCACGCATCGAGCATGTGGCCACTGGAAAGGTCTCATTCTGCACCGGAGCACCAGCAGCAGTCTCCCTGGGCGACGAACAACAACAGCAACAACAGCACTAGTGACCAGGCTCACAATACCAGCCACCACGCCCAAGGCGCCGCTGCCGCCGCTGCCGAGGGGTACCATTTTATGCACTCTGCCCACGCCACGCCCAAGTACGCAGACGCTCTACGCAACGAGACGGAGATGAAGTCCGAGTGGAACGACGGTATGACTGCTATGGGCCATGCCGCCACATCCTCCCTCCATCACGAGAACCAAGATGCTAAGCGCAGCCATGCCTACGTCAGCCACTGGGCGTGACTCGACCTGATTCCACCAATCTCTTTCCTCTCTTGCTCGATTTCCTCCTCTACATCTCGAAACGACCTCACCCCTCCTTACGACCGCCGCCACGCTCCTTAACGATTTATGTGCCCTGTGCCCTGTGCCCGGCCTCTGTCTTTGTCTCTCCTTATGCCCCACTTCGTTCAAAACACTGTCCTGTCCTTACGCTGTCCAATTACGTCCCCACTCTCACTCACTCTCACAGTCAATCTTTCTTCCTCCAGAGCCTATCATCACATTACATCATGCCCTGCCCTGCCCTGTCCTGCCTCGCTCGCGGTCCTGTCCTTACACAGCCCCTCACCCTCACCCCCCACCCTCAGCTCTTGTCATGTAGGCACCCACCCACCTACCTCAGCTCAGACTTTCTCCTCATTCACTTCACTTCAGTGATCCATCCTGACCAAAAATCGAATACAGTCACAGTCAAACACCAACCCCCAACCTTCGCCCAAAATAACGACGTGCGTGCGTGCTTTCGTATCGTATAAATCGTCATTCACATCATCGATCGTATCGTAAGCGTGTGCGTGTGCGTGCGGGAAGTACAGGTATGGTGGTGGAAGGGGGAGCGGGAGTGGAGTGGGGAGTTTTTTTTCGTAGCTCGAAGGAGGCACAAGCACAAGCATAAAGGTACGTTTTACGGTACGCTTACGGGGCAGAGCAGAGCAGAGAAACGGGGGGGGAATACAACAAAAGTGCATAGCATACGAGCCGAGCCGAGCCGCGCTCTCTCTCTCTCTCTCTCAAGCGACATGTTGTCCCTCTGCCTTCCTTCCCGCAGCGAGAGTATCGCGGTTTGCGTCGCCCGTGGGCGGAACCCACGTCGCCGTCTTCCAGGGCTTGTTCGCCGCGCCGCTCTCGTACATGACGTCGACTTGCTCGAGCGTAAGACCCTTTGTCTCCGGCAGGGCAAAGAAGATGAATGTCGCAGAGACGAAGTTGATGCTGCCGAAGATGAGCATGATGAAGGGGCCGTACTGCGCGGAGATGCCCGGGCTGAAGTAGCCGAGCATAAAGTTCCAGAACCAGTTCGAGGCGCTACCGAGGGAGATGCACTTTGCGCGGACGTGCTGCGGGAAGTTCTCGGAGAGGTACACCCAGGGCACGGGGCCGACGGCCGCGGAGAAGAAGATGAGGTGGATGACGGCAAAGGCGATGAAGGCGTTACCGGCGGATTGCTGGGCGGAAGTGGGCTCAGCGCCAGAGGGTGCTAGGCCGTAGTGGCCTACAAAGGCGACGATGAAGGCCGAGACGCAGGAACCAAGGGTACCGATGAGGAGGACCTTGCGGCGACCGGTCTTCTCGACAAAGTAGAGGGCGGGCATGGTGGCGACCCAAGAGACGGCACCGAGGATGAACTGAATCTGGTAGGCGTTGAGCTGGACATTGGCAGACTGGAAGAAGACGGGGCCATAGTAGTAGTAGAAGTTCTGGCCATTGAGCTGCTGGAAGAGCTGGAGGAGGATACCCTGGAGCGTCCTGCGCCAGAGTTGCTTCTCGGCGGCAAAGCAGCGGATGTAGGCTGTGAGGTAGTTGGTATTCTTGAAGTAAGACCTCTCCTGCTCGATGAACTCTTGCATCTCGGCCAGCTCCTCCTCCATGGCGTAGTCGCCGCGGAGGCCGTCTGGCGTCTGCTGGAGCTCAATGCCGCGCATGCTGGCCATGGTCTGGCGTGCCTTGTCGATGTGCGAGTTCTGCAGCTCCCAACGAGGGGACTCGGGGAGAGCCGAGAGGAGGAGGATGAGAAGGACACCCCAGAGCATCTGCATGCCGACGGGAATACGCCACGAGGCGGACGAGTTGACTGCGTTTTGGGATGCCCAGCCGATGCCGTAGGCGAGGACGATGCCGCTGATGATCAGGAGCTGGTAGCACGAGACCATGAGACCGCGGATGGCCTTGGGTGCCGTCTCGCCGAGGTAGAGCGGGCAGAGACCACTGAGGGCACCGACGGCGAAACCGGCGACGACACGGCCGACGACGAATTGGGCAACGGAGTCGTTGGTAGCAGTCTGGATGACGGCACCAACGACGAAGCAGACGGCCCAGATGACCATGGACTTTTGGCGACCGAACCAGTCGGAGACGGGGGCCTGGAGGAGCGCACCAAAGAAGGTACCCACGGCGAGGAGCGAGGTGAGGATGGACTGGGTGTGCGAAGGCAGCTCCCATCCGCCCGTGTCGGTGGCGCCGCCGCCGAAGCGGAGGACAAAGTCCTTCATGATGAGCACGCCGGAGATGACACCGATGTCTGTGGGCAGAGGCAATGGCGGGTTGGGTTTAGATTAGCAAGTTGTACAGACTGTGAATGTATGCGCTATCGAGAACGCATATACACTATCCCATGGAATGTATGCGCTGTGAACTGCGCACATATGTCATTACATGGAATGTATGCGCTTTAAACGAGCCCACCCTCCTTCCTTGCCCGCCCTCTGGCACTCACCATAACCAAACAAGAATCCACCGGCACAAATCGTCGTCATGAGTAGGAGACACTTGGTCGTAATCTTGGAAGGCGCGTTCGACCAGTGCTGGTGCTGAGCGCCCGTGTGGTGATTACCGCCGCCATTGTGCGAGGCAGTCTGTGTGAGGCCGAGGGCAGCGCCCTCCTTCTCGGGGGAGTGGGCCGACATCTTGGTTGGTGAGTCCTGTAGGTTGGGGGAGACGCGAGGCGAGGCTGGGGGTCAGCGCGTTGTGATTGCATCGGACGCAAGGTGTGAGACGTACCATGCTCTGCGCTAGGAGTGTGGATGGGGGTTGTCAGTAGCGCGGTGGCGGAGGGAGGAGGTGATAGGGAGGGTGGCGTGGATGGCGTGGATGGCGTGAATCAGGATAGTTTGGAAAGCCGTCTCAGATGCCGTCGCCTTTGCTCGCGGGGAGGAATATTTTGCGGGGTAGGATAAGGTCCAGTTCGAGTATTGCGGAATGGCGAGTATTTAAGTGGTGCAGAGCGGAAGAGGGGACGAGAGAAAGCCGATGGGTGTTGGGCGTTGCGTGCTTGCTTGCGGGCGTGGGGTTGCGGGGTAAATGGGCTGAGCACTAGACGATGGAGGCAGCAAGGAGACGGAGAGGAAAAGGTTGAGAGAGTGCGGGGTCCGAGTGGGGGCCCAGTGGGGCACCGTCGCGGGGGAGGCGGGGTGCGTGCAGCAGTCGACTGCGAATGCAAGTGCGAGTGCTCACCCGAATGCGAGTGGGTGCGTCCCTGCGTCTGCAGGCAGGAGATGCGGCGACACTGGGGCAGCAGCGCCGTAGGTAGACGAGGAGCAAGCCAAGGTAACCAGAGACAAATCTCGATGGGATGGCGATGCGTTGGAGCTCCGTCGGTGCGGTGCGGTGCGGTGCGGTATTGTATTGCGCGGGCCAGAACACTTTGCTTTACCCCGCACCGGGACGCGTGGGGATGAGGCGTAGGAGCAGAGAAAGAGGCAGAAAGAGGGGGAGAAGTCCGAAGGGTAGGCAGGCGGTCAGAGGGCAAAAGGGAGATTGCCGATGGGGGCGGGGTGGGGCGGGGGTGGCGGGGGGACACAGGGACGGGCGCTGTAGCGACGAGGAGGGCCGTCCTCGACGGCGTCGAAGTGGTCACGACGCGCCGCTACACAGGGTACTCACGACCTTCCATCTGAGCCCCTTTGTGCATTCGCAGCAAGTCGCTGCCTGTCTGCCTCGCGTGCTTTGATGAGTGTGGGGAAGTGCCCTGCGTGCTGCGTGAGTGCCCCGCAAGTCACTTGGGAGCCCCGCAACTGCCGAGTGGGGCGTGGTGCGTGGTGCGATGCTCACGCGCCCTGTCAGCACCCTTGCCGCCACTGGCCCAGTCAGGCTCGTCTGAGCGCACCGCTCGGTCACCGCGCACAATCAGGCAGACGGGCAGCAAGGGCAGCTTGCTTGGACAGCTTGCCTGCTTGCTCGGCCCCCCATCCGGCGAAGCAGCCGAAAGCCGATGTGGGCCGGACGCGTCAAGAGCGGCAAGGCACCTGACCAGTCTCCGGCTATGAGGTTGAGCCGACGAGGGCGCGGGGCGGGCGCTCGCTGACCCACGCGTTCCACTTCAGGTACGGCACGCGATGCACGCACACACGCGTGTCAGGTACCGCCAGGCATCACTCCGACTCGACTCGACTCGACTCGACGCGACTGACTCGATGGAAGCTGCAATGGTCCGCACGACATTCGCGCTCAATCTGGTCACACCACATCGCGCCACGCCGCCACGCCGCCACGCCGCCACGCCGCGCCACACTACGCCTCAAAGACGAACTTCGAGGACAAGCAAAACGGAGATTCCCGACTGATCAATGCACCTGACGTGCATCGAAGGCACCGCGCACCCACCTGGGCCTGGGTGAGATTCCCGATGATGGCCACCCACCGAATGCAAGGTGAGCGAGCCGTTGACGGGTGATTATACCTTACGGTCCTCATGAGATGTCTCCTCCACGCAGCAAAAGCAGCTTTCGGACTGGTGTTTTACCCTCCCGGATCCCGCAGCAGGTAACACTTCCCCGCTCCGACCACCCTGACTCCCACTTCCGCACCCCTGTCCGCGCCACGCGACACGGCCATCGTAAGTACCTTGCGCACAAGTGCGACTGCAAGTGAAAGCGCCACAAGAGCGGGAGGGAAGGGCGAGCGGGCGGGCGTGGAGATTCCCGATGGCAGGCGCAGGCCACTTTTGCCGCCACTGCGTCTGTCTGCCCTGCCCTGCCCCACCATCTGGTCCAGGAACACACGCAACACGCAGCGCGCCGGGGGACGGGAATCCACTTGTTCCTATTCAGACTCATATTCTTTGGCTCGCTCCGGCTCGGCGTAAGTAAGTGCGACGTGTGGTTGAGTCCTTCTGAACGAAGCGTGAGCTCCTCTCCTCGCAAATGAGCACCTTCCTTGCCACAGAGGTACTGTATGTACCTCCAGGCCGTGCACGGCAGCACGGGTCCACTCGACGAGCGTGTGCATACACGCACTTGTCCTCAACCTCACTGTCCAACGCTACTTCCTCGTGAGACCCATCCCATCGTCCTGCGACAAAAAAGCCACCAGGCTCACTGCCAAGCTCCTGCGCATGTGTGCGTATCCCGACACCGACGAATACCGCTCAGCTCAGCTCAGCCGAAAGCCCAAGGGCCCACCTCTCCGCCCCTTGCCTCCTCCGCTGCCGCTAATTGAGGCTCCGTCCCGTCGGGTCGCGGGGAGCGGGTCTCGGGCCGCGGGTCGTGCTGCATAGCGCATGCGGTGCGGTGCGGTGCGGTGCGGTGCGATACGGTACGGTGAGTCCGGCAAGTACGGGTATGGTATACACCGACGTGTGGAGCCATAATTCGCCTCCCGATACTAGGTACCTACCTACCTACCGCCACCTCATCCTATTCCACGGGTGTTTTTTGCGTGCGTACAGAGTTCAAGCGCGAGGAAAAGGACGGCATGGCGACTCGTGCACCGCGCCACGCCACGCCACGCCGCTCCGACCCCATCCATGGGACCTGACCTGACCTCTCGCTATCAGCTGCGTTGCGTTGCGTTGCATCGGGTACCGTCGTTCCGCGTCGGTAAGTTCGGGAATCTCCTCCCCCCTCCCCTCTCCTCGCTTTCCCCCTTTACCCTCTCCCCTGCCCACCCACCCGCTCGCTCGCGTGGACCGAGGACCAGCATGGGGGGGAGGGGGAACTTACGCTAGCCTCTCCGCACTGCATCCAAGCACGCTATGTGGACACAGACGTGGACATCCACGTGGACGTCGGGAATCTCCATCTCTCCCTTCTTTCCCACCGCATCCCACAACGCCCCTTCCCACAACGCCTTTCCGTGCCGTCCCTTGCCCTGCCTCAGTAAAGTACCCGCGTTCCGTACCGTACCGAATTCCCCGAACTGATCGCATCGGTCGGTCCTCGGGATCCGACGTGGGGTCGCGTGGGTATGTACAGTATGGGGTTCTGTCTCTGTTTCTGATTGTGTGAGGGTGAGATTGGTGTGCGTGTGCAAGTACCTAATGGCCGATGGCCGTGTACAATCCGCTAATACGCTACAATAGCCTTCCTCGCTGCGCTTCCCTGCGCTGGATAGGGTTGGTGCAAGGCAGCGAATGCAGATAGTGGCAGGACAGGGCGGGACAGGGTAGGGCGGGACAGGGCGGGACAGGGCGGGAAAGGCAAGCCAAGGCAAGCCCAGGCAAGGGAGGGGGAGGGGGTACCACGTGCATCGTATTGTGCGTGCGTGTATGCGCCTGCCTTCATTCTTGCTCCTCTTCGCTTCGCCTTCTTCGCGCGCCCTCACGCTCCCTCTCTCGCAAGAGAAAGTTATCATCTGGTGCTCACTTCATTTCGTAGGTCAGAAGTACTGGAGTTGTGCGACTGGCCGGCCCGGGTGGGGCGGCGTTGTGGGCCCTTGCTCTTGCTCACGTGAACTCACGACGACAATGGCATGGCAAAGGCAAAGCTGCACTGACTGGAATCAGATCAATTAATCAAGTAAAGGCGGCATCTAGCGTGTCGTCTTCCGCGTTCCGCGAGCCAGCCTGCCTGCATTGGGTGTACGATACGTTCGGCAAGTCTAGTCGAGTCTAGTCTAGTCTAGTCTAACGCCCCTAGTGCCCCACGGGCCCCCCCATCCTCTCCAACCCCCCCACCACCCCCTGACTCCTCTCATTCCCCTGCAACAAATACCTCAACGTAAACACCGCACACTCCCGAATATAAGGATTCCCCACATCGAGTTTCGTCATCCCCAGTACAGTCAATAACCCCCCCAGATCACGTACGCGGTCCTGCACGGCACGGACGAGCGCCCGCTCCGAGTGGGTTTCGAGGGCAGAACGTTCACGGAAGGATTGGGGGAGGGAAGTGGGGGAATGCTCGAAGACGAGGACGCCGAGGAGCTGGATGAGGGCGCGGTTGAGGTGGTCGAGGCGGGGGGTGCCCGCGTTTGCCGGAGCTTGAGCTTGAGCGCGGGCTCGGCCTGTAGAGGTGGCTGCGTGGCCTTCTGGTGGGAGGGGGACGTCCGAGGTTGCGTGCCCGCCACGAGGGGTAAAGGGCGAAATGGCGGGAGCGAACTTTTCCGTCGACTGGAGGAGAGCAATGATCTCGCCTACTACGTCTGGGTCTGGGTCTGCGTCGGCGTGTGCGTGTGCGTCGACAGTGTCATCCTTGTCCGACTCGTCGTGTACCGCACCGCCGCGGCCCCTCCGCATCCGCCGAAGCAACTCCTCACTCTCCTCTTTAAACTGCTCATCATTCTCCACTCCCTCACAGCCGATCATCCCCAGCTGAATAAGACACTCCAAAACGAGGACGAGTGCCTGATGTGCACCCACAATGCGTACATCTGATTTTCCCGTGGCGTGTGCGCGCTCCAGTGCCGTGCGGATAAAGACTGCGAGACGCACCATCTCAGCGGGCAAGTCCCTGAATTGGTCAATGGAGGAAAGGGCGTGCATGGTGTGGTCCTGTGCGCCGGCGTTGATCCAGGCGTCGAGCGTCTTGAGGAGGAGGGTCTGCTCGGTCGTGACGAGGGGCGCGGGGTCGGTGGCGTTGGCGGCGGTGTTGTCGCCGTCGCCGTCGTCGTCGTCGTTGGGCAAAGCCAAGGGCGCGAGGTTGGCGTAAATGTGCCGGAAGAGGCCAATGGAGAAGAGGTGCGCAAAGATGGCGTATCCGACGGTCACTTGCGGGGCTGCGGCGGGAGTGACGCCCGTTGGAGGAGGAGGAGGAGGAGCAGTACGCGCTGCACGCTTCTCCCGGGGAGGCTGCCTGCTTGCTGCTGCTGATGGTGCGGGGGTAGGCCCCGCGCCCTCGTCGATGTCCACCTCGAGTTCACCTACCCCAAAGTCATCTACGTCGCCGTCGTCTCCGCCATCGTCATCGTCATCATCCTCGTCTGATGTGCTCCGTGCATTGCCATTACTACCATCCATCTCCGCGTCCGCATCCCCATCCCCATCCCCGTCAGCGACATTAGCCTCAAAGAGCATGAGAAGCTGACCCAGCAGCCTGCGCCCACCGAGGGATACAGCCAGTGCAGTGCTATTCGTCGCCGACTCCTTGATGGCATTGAGTAGCAGAATCTGTACGGCCTCCTGCGTGGCGGCATCCGGACTGGCCAGTAAATTCTGCACTACCGCTACTTTTTCCTCTGCCTCGCGTGCGGGTACGGGTGCGTGTGCGTGCTTGTTGTTGTGGTTGTTGCCGTGCGGTCCGACGACGATCCTCAACTTGTGGAACAGCCTCTTCTGCAGTGGCTTATTCATCGTAATGGTATTGCTCAGCAGCTGCGCAAGTGACCGCACGAGGGGCTGAATCTCCGGGTCAGGCGCAAATGCCAGGCTGGAGCCCAGCCGGAGGAGAGAGAGGATATGCGAGCTGAGGGAATCAAAGAGGAGGATTTGCGTGGGGCTGTGTCCCGCTACGACGTTGCGGAGGAGGCGCGCCGAGGCGACGCTCGCTTGGACAGTCAGGGCTACGCCCTCGTCCTCTGAGAAGCCCGCGGGCTCAGACGCCTTGGCTTCGAAGGAGCGACGCCAGAGGAGGGCAAAGGCTGCGGTCGGCGACGGCGGCGAAGACGAAGAAGAAGACGCGGATGGATCCTGAGCCTCGGCAGTGAAGAGCTCGACCAATTCGTCCCTCACACCTTCCAACCCTTCCCTCGAACTCTGCACGAGCGTCAGGGCATGCTGCAGTGCATGGAGGAGGTCCCGCGTGCCCGAGGGTGGGGGCGGGCCATGCTGCACGAGGGAGACGATTGGCTGTGGGAGGAGCATCGACGACGGCGGCGGCGACGACGACGACGACGACGACGATGACGATGAGGGGAAAGAGGGGGGCTGCGTCATGGTGAGGCGTGGCGTGGCGTAGCGTGGGTGTGCGATGTCCAAAGGTGATTCGTGTCGTGGAGTAGAGTAGAGTGCAAAGAATCGTCGACTTCTCCGCGAACTCCCCTTCCTTCCTTCTTTCCGCCCCCCGCGTATTGTACCCCCTTTCCGTCCCCCTCTTGCCTCTTTCCCACCTTCCCGACGCTTCCTTTCAACTCGACTCGACTCGACGCGCACACACCGCACCGCACCGCACCGCACCGGCTGAGCTCTAACCACTCCCGCCCGTTCGCCCGCATCCGTCCGTGCCCGCGTATCGCTAATCGGCGGCGCGCACGTGGCGGTACCGCGTGTCGCGTGCCGAGCGAGGAGTGTCGGAGCCGAGAGGGGGGAACTGCGTGTTACGTAAGCTGCGGACTTGGGGACGTGAATCTGCGTCGTCCTTGTAGGTACTGTAGGTACGGTAAGGCACATCAAGCTAGGCTATATCTACCGTCCGAGTGGATATGGAAGACTTCGAGGTTGAAGCAGCCCTGACTAGGTCTCGGTTATATCGCGCTCGCGCTCGCGTGGTCCCAAGACTGAATTGCACTGCACTGCATTGCACTGCACTGGGATGGTATACTTTACCTAACTCCGCATTCCAAATTTGCAAATACAATTGTTTCGCAGCCGCCTCTGCGTGCGCCCGTGCGGCAGGACCAGGAGCAGTGCAGAAAAGCCGCACTAGGGTAGTCGTCGTGATTAAATTGAGCTACACGGAGCTACACCCCTCTCTCCGTCTCGCTCTCGCCCTCGCTCCCACTCCCGCTTTCGCTTTCACTTCCCTCGCCTTCCCCGCCTTGCTCTTCCTCCAAAGTATCCCCCCGCATCACATCCCCCTCACTCCTCCCGCCCGTTCCCGCACCCTCCCTCCCACCCGCACTCGCACCTATACCGACACTCTGCGACTCCGACTCTAGTGCAGCCCTATCCCCACCTCCACCACCACCCCGACTATCCCCACCCCGACCATGCCCACCCCCACTCCCATCATTCGCACTCCTCCTCCTACTCAAATGCCCCATCCTTCCCATACCCCCTACACCCACCCCCAC
>RRYC01000135.1:0-25084 GCA_004016185.1 Quambalaria eucalypti
GGCCGGCGTGCGAGCCCGGACGGGCGTCTGACACTCTCACGGTAGTCCGTGTTGTCCTGCGCGCCGCGTCCACGGCGTGGGGGTGGGGTGGTGTGGGGTGTGGTGGTTGGTCGGTTTGCTCTCTTTTTTTTTGGTGTCTACGTGGTGTCGTTTTGTTTATTTTGTTTTTTTTTTTTTTTTTTTTTTTTTTTTTTTTTTCTCCCCACGCAGGATGCACACCGTGACGAATATGAGGAGTGCTGGGAGCGCCGAAGGAGGTTCACATATGGCTCTCACATGGATCTCCATTGCATTGCATCGCTGGTACAGCCATGGGCCGATGCTGGACCAGGTAAGTACATGCCGCTACCCCCGTGAACATCAGTTACGCCTGTTCCGGGCTACCTTGATGATTCTCCTGACTCCGTCTGCGCGCCCACTCAAAGAAGAGTGGGACATCTTGACTGATCTTGCTCGCCATGGCCATCTGTTTGCGAGTTGTGGAATTTGGGGGATGGTGGAAAGAAGGTGGGGACGTGACAAGACCAAACAGTCAGAGCCGTGATTCCGACTGATGGCTTTGGGTCCTAGCCTGGCAATTGCGAAGCGATGCTGCTCACCTCCTGGAAAAAGAGGGGGATCCTACCGCCTGAATCGCTTTGTACGGCCATGAACCATTCAATGTTGGGTTGTGGCTGTGTTTCGCCAGGACCAGCTTCGGCAACGGCTGTGTGGCGCTGCCCCTCCCAAATTGCTTCAACGGACGCATACATTCCCCGCACGAAACCAGGCTGCCCTGGAGCACTGCTGTGAGCGACTGGAAGCGAAATGTTCAAAAATGACCGACGAGACTGAGCCGAAGCGGGTCCAGGATGATCAGGAAGGCCGGCCGGTGCAGATGCGAGTTGCTGGCAGACGACTTCCTCATGGGCCAGAGAAAAGGGTGCGGGAGATGGCGGGAGTGGCAAGGTCACGACGAGTTCGACAAAGTCGCGATTCGTGGTTGGCGAGGGGAGAGTATCTGGTGGTGTTTCGATGGAGCAGAGAGTCACCGGGCGTGCGCATATAGATGTACAATAGTAGCGATGGTCAAGGTAGAGGGGCACTGTCAGCTCAGGGCGTAATGAAGCGCTTGACCCACCGGACCATGCGGACAGGACGTACATGAGTTTTGCCACACGTGGGCCTTGCCGGAGATGACTGTGCAGACGTTCTTGACATCGATGATATCGTGAATGTACTCCTTTTCGTTGAGAGCGTGCTTGTCCGAACCAAGTCCATCGAACATGTCTTCGAAAGAGAGGCCACCTTCTGCAGGCTTGTGCTGGCTGAAGCGAGCATGCCAGCCACACTTCTTGAGGCGACCGGACATGTCGCTGGGACAGGAGAGATACTGCACGCTTCCGCCCTTTGTGGCGTCTTCCGCGCCGTACTTTTTGCCCCGCTTCCAGCCATCGCTTGATCTGACGAGGGAGAATGCCTGTTTGACCAGAGCAATGAGAAGTGGAGTAGGGTCGCCTTCACTGGAGGGGAGGCGATCCTCGGGCAGGGGTGCTGCTTGCAGCGGATACACGGCGTCCAGAGGCGGTATAGTCATGATGTGTTGCGAGGTGAATTCAGAGGAGTGTACCGTAAAGCCAGAAAGGAATGAATCGCAAGTGCTGAATTGTTAGTCTACCCCATTCAAACACGGCCATTGTTACGACGCGATCTTTGCGTCGCCCCTGAACAAGCGTCTGTGCGTCGCCCGCTCCCAGACGGAAACAGCGGCGCGTAGCTGCCCTTCCGCGCGCGCCGCCTTCATGACGCGAGTCAAGCGCTGGAGACCAGGATGACTCCTGGAAACAATCTTGCTTCGTATTTCCCAGATCTACACTCGAGATGACGCTATGAATCGTTTAGCATTGCGGGATGACCAATGCTTCGACTTGTTCGTGTCGAGTTGATTGAGAGTCGAAACGCTTGTGATGTCCACTCAAGTATAGCGTGTGGAATGCCCGGTACGTGACGGAGCCTTAGGACAGGCGCCCTGGCAGTTCCACTGATCACGGGCAATTGCCTTTGAAAACGTGGTTGTCTTCTTCAACATGCTACAACGACACAGCATAGCCACAAGCCTCTTCGAGTGAGGCAGGTAGGGAGGCAAATGGTTTACGCCTCACTCGTGCGTAAGGGTGTACATCCAACAATCATGAGTCAGCAGTAGCGACTTGTTTGGCTGTATGGAAAAAGCGGGGCATCAAGAGCCGTCCCCGTCCAGTTGCTAGTCGTGTCGGAAATGCCCCTGACAGGGATTGGGCGTCACCTCTATGTTTTCAGTCGGTGGATCCCCATTTCCGCAGGATTCACTCTCGCAATTGATTGGGTCGCGGGGGTCCCTGGACGGGCGGCTCGATATTAAAGCGCGACTTGAAAACATTTCCGTCGCAGGTCCCGGAACACTTCTCCTCGGGGCGTAAGCGTCAGGCCGGGACAGACTATATATACGGCTCGAGCCTGTGCCCTTCTACTCGCATTCCACATCCCTTCATCCCACTTTCCCTTGATTTTCCCAGTGCGACTTCACTCCCTCCAAAGACTCCCACCATGCGCTTTTCCACTGGCATCCTCTTCTCGGGCCTCGTCCTGGCCTATGCTTCGTTGACTTCTGCCAAGCCCTTCCGTGTAGCTTTCGCGGGCGATAAGGGCCTTACTCAGTCGTTCAAGGCCGAGCTGTCAGTAGACGCCGCCAAGCAATGCCCGACTACTCCAAAGGTCCCTTCTTACGGCACACTCAACACCAACAAGAAGATTTACTGGAACGACTATTCCAACGCAACTCAAGGCACAACCGCTTGCGGTAAGCACACCGGCCCCGCCTTCGCCAAGGGCAACTTCGTCGCCCTCGACCAGAAGTACGGCACGGCAGTCTGGTGAGTGAAGCCCGCTGCCAAACGATGCGTACTTTGAGAGCCCTTCGTAAACGACCAGAGAGGCCGGTCAAACACGCGAGGCGGATCTCGGAAGTTCGATTGTGCCCGCGCGGAGTCGTAGAACTCGACTGACGCCTAGCTTTCTGCCTGTCTCTACCCGACATCCGAACAGTGGCCAGAAAGTCGTCGTCATCTTCGACAAGGAGAAGAAATTTGTTGAGGCCGAGGTCATCGACTTGTCCAACTTTGACGAGTGAGTGCCCGTCCCTTCTACGTCGGCAATTTAGCCTCGCAGCCCTGCTAACTCGCACTGCATCTTACCGCCGCAACTACCCTACAGGAACCTTCCCGAAGGCGGCTGCGATGGCGTTGTCCTCGCCAAGCAGACCTTCGCATTGATCGGCGACTTGGACACCGGCCGCTACGACGGCTCTTGGATCATCTCCAAGCCCTACAAGGGCAACTGAGCTCAGTAACAAGACACGTCTGGACGTACTTGCGGTACCTTCCTTCAATCCTACGCAGACACGACTCTGTTAAAGCTACACTCTTTTTCTTGCTCCGTCATCAGGGGTTTCGGGATTTGTTGGTACGCGTCGGCGCGCGCGTCTGTCTGGGTTTCGTCGAGAATACGAGCCCACGACTCGGTTTCTCTGCCATCAAGCAGAAAGGGACAATACATTTATTTCATCGATGACATCGTGAAGACTGGTCTGCGCACTATTCGCCTTAAGCGTCTCATGTATTGTATTCGCTGCGCTACCTACGCGTTGGCCCTCGTTTGAGCAGGAACCCCTTGTGGGCTGCAGCCTGCTTGTCTTTGATCAATACGACGTGCAAGTCCGGGGCCCAAGGTCTTGAGGGCAAAGAGGCTCTACGCCCCATCCAAACACAGCCGGTCAAAATCAGAAGGCCACCAGTCGGTCGACCAGTAACGTGGCGAGAGACGCCCTCCGCCGACAAGCGTGGCTAGCTCCATCCCCTAGTGGTCAGCGCTGTACTTTCGGCTGTGTAAACACGTCGCAAGACCGCAAAGGCGTCGGGGAGGTGCAACCGGCTTGGCATATACATCCTGTCGTGTTTGGTAGTATCTGTATCGTGTATCCGGCCTGCGGCATCCTCACGCCGCAGGATATCCGACCCGTCCCCGTAGCGGCTCGCTCTCCCCGAGCCCTTGGCGGTGCTACCACCCGGCAAATGCGCGGAGCCAAGGTCAGTGTTCGGAGCTGGGCGTCGTCATAGTCAGCTGGTATGAACGGCTTCAGCTGGAATGGTGGCTCGCTCGCCCCGCGGATGCGCGGCCGGCCCGGCCGCAAATCCGTGGTATCATCCAGGCGGTGCGGGGAGCGGGGCGCCGCCGTCGACGTCGCTACACCTGCTCACGACAGGGAATATGACCGCGAGCCCAAGAGCATCGCAAGGGCTAAGGTACGCCAAGCAGAGGTATGCCCTGCAGAGGTATGTCACGATGATGTATGTCTATATAAAGGACGGGCTCTGGCCAGGAAAGAGCACGGCTTGCCCTCATCGACACACACTCCTCTACCGAACGATACCTACCTCTAGCTAGCCCACCTGACGAACACCCTCGCACATCACCAACAATGTTCTCCTTCACAAAGCTCGTCACTGCCACTGCCCTCCTGCTGGGCACCCTGGCCGCCGCCTCGCCCGCTGGGCCCCCACCCCCCGTTGGCACCTGCCCCGGTTCGGACAACCCCGGAACCCTGTCTGTCCCTGCAGACACCCAGTACGGGATCAACATCTACTGGCACGACTATGCCGCGGAGGGCCAGGTCACTACTCCCTGCAACGTCACCCCTGGACCACTCCTTGCGGGCCAGGACATCGGCGCCCTGGACCAGAAGTACAACTCCCATGAGACTTGGTGAGCATGACATGACTCCTCGAAATTCGACCCCGGGCCGTAGATGCTAACAGACTCGTTGCCAATGCCCTCACCGTATTTTCCCGCTTCCAACAGCGCCCGACAGGTCACTGTCACCGCTAATGGTGTCACTCTCCAGGTGCAGGTCGTCGACGTCTCCGACTTCAACCCGTGAGTGCATGCCTCGTATCATAGCGGGGGCTTCGCATACTGACCATGTGCTTTGATTTCTCCTTCACCGCCCACTCGCAGCAACGTCGCTGAAGGCGGCTGCAACGGCATCGTTGTCAACAAGTCGACCTTTGAGAAGTTTGGCGTCTCGCTCGACCAGGGCATCATTTACGGCGCCTCTTGGCAGATCCAGTAATTGGGAACAAGACGGTGACGCCACGCCACGTTGGGAGTAGATCGAGAGGAGGCGCAAGGCTCGCCCTGGTTCGCGATGCTCCACTCTCTTTCCTTGCTTCTGTGGCCAACTTGTTAGCTGTCGTCGCACTGCCCTCAAGGGCTTAGGGCGCTGCTCAAACCAACTTCACTGTCGATATATCATAATGAATTGGAATATTTGAACATCTCAAGCGATGCGTATGTGACAAGTCACGTGGGTTGAAAAGATCAGTCCGCCGAAGAGCACTCTCTTCCTAGGCTCGATGTAAATCATCCGCCGTGCCGTATAGTGATGAAGTTGGCGTCCCGACGGGCGCAGCGAAAGGGTTGCGCGGCGCACCGATAGCGGCGAGGCTGCGCGGCGATGTTGCAAAGGAGCCGAGGTGAGGACCATTGATGCCCTGCTGATGGTAAGAGTGGGGCGAGCCAAATCCATTCGAGCCTTGAGCTCCTGGGACGAGGGGCTGGTCAAACGCAAAGAGGGCGCGGTCCCATCCAGTCCCGCTGAGCTGAGCGTGTGGAGCCCAGGGGTCGCCGCTGCTGCTGCCTGATGCTGGCGCATTGCTCGCTTGTGAGGCCAGCGGGGAGGCAAATCCTGCGGCCAACCCACCGAAAGAGCCTCCTCGATCGCGAGCGCTTCCAGGTCTGCTCATCCTAGGGCTTGCAAAGGCGCCTGCATCCCAGGGAGATGGGGCGAAGCCACCAATGACAGAGGTCGCGGCGCTGCCGAGACCCATGACCTTGTCGCTGTCAAGGTTGCTACCTCCGCTGCCAAAGCCGGATAGGGAGTGACCGCCACCGATCGGAGCCACTGTACTGCCCGTACGGCGAGGGCGCGGGGCGATGACCTCATCATCTCCGACAAGGGCCGAGCTTCCAAGAACGCCTTCGCGAGACTGAGGGAGATCCATGTCGAGGAGCTGCTTCTGGTGCTCGCTGGCGCGGCGGGGTCGGCTGATCGGCCCGATTGGACCAGGCCGATGCACTGTGGATGGACTCGATGTGGAAGGCGACGAGAGGAAGCTGCCAAAATCTTCTAGAAGATTCGATGGTTGTTGAACAGGACGAGAAGCTGCAAAGGGCGAGGCGGCATGATCGGCTACGCGAGAGTCTGGCCCAGCGCGTCCATGAAATCCGTTGACTGTTGCACTGGGGGCATACGGGGATTGATGAGCGCCATCAGGGTAGCCCGCAGAAGTAGGGTGTCCAATGGGCGAGATGAGGCCATTTGCGGCTGGCGGCGCCGATCCCGAAGCGAAGGCTGAAGAAGCTTGTGGCGCACTTCGCAGCGGTGTGCGCGGCTGTGAATGCTCCCGAGAGGGCGACATGGGATGAGGAGTACTGTGGGCCGTTGCTGGCGAAGCTGCTCCTGGTGCCGCCCAAGGATGTGCCGACTGGGCAGAGGCATTCAATGGAGAATTACGAGTCGCCGTGGGTGTCTGAGGCTGGGGCGCTTGCGTACCTGGCACGTGTCTCGACGGAGAATCCGTCTTTGCGCTCGTGCTCATTTGCGTGCCACTGATAGCGACACCCGACGTACGTTGCCGGACCGCACCTTGCTCGCCCTTTTGCGTCAAGCCTGGGGGCGTCGAGATGGACGGCCCTTCCTTGATGGAATTCGTGGAGCGGCCAGCAGCGTTGCTTGACACGCGTCGCGCTTCCTGAGTCTGTCGGGGAGCAGTAGCTTTAAGGTCCCGCTCTGTGGCCCGTGGGACGACCTCGGGAGCGGTTCCAGCCGCAGCTTTCTCCTTTGCATTCTTTGCGCGTTCCTTGTCTGTGGCCCCTTCTTTGCGTTGAGTGGCCTCTAGCTTCGCTTTACGCTCTGCCGCTTCTTTCGCCTCGCTCCGTTTGCGCTCCCTCTCAGCCTCTCTCGCCTTCTCCTCCTCTTGGCGTTTCCGCTTCTCCTCCTCCCTCCTCAGCCGTTCCTCATCCTTGGCCTTCTTCTCAGCCTCTCGCTTCACCCTGAGCTCTTCTTGCTTCTTGATTTGTGCTGCGCGCTGTTGCTCGAGTTTTGCGCGGGCTGCGGCCTCTTCGGCAGCCTTTTCGCTCTCCCGCTTCAAGCGTTCCTCTTCCTTTTTCAGCTGTGCTTGCCTCTTCTTGTCCTTCTTCCGCTGCAATTCCTTCTGACGCTTCGCCTCTCGCTCCTTTTCTGCCGCATCTTCTGCCTCGAGCTCCCGTAAAAGCTCAAACTGGCGTTCCTGCGCTACCTGCTCGCGGTATGCCGACAGTACACGCTGCTCGAAGAGTCTTGCGGCAAAGATTTGGAACATACGCCGCCCTTCTTCCATTCTTTGCTCTTCGCTCAAAGTGACCTGGAGGATGAGCGTGACGCAGAAAGCATGGTCATTCATGAGCATATATGCTCCAGCATTCACGTCTGTGCGCACTGGAATAGACACTCACCTCCTCTGGCTCCTCGTCTTCGTCTTCGTAGTCTTCGCCATCTTCAGTCGCCTGGTCACTCATTGCGTCGAGGACAGCAGAGGCATCCTCTTCGCGTTGCATGCGACGCTCAGCTAGCCGCTCCATCATTTCGAGGAAGTTACGGCCGTCGTTCTTGAGCAGGTCATCCGTGACGGTGAGGATACCCCCCTTGACTGTGAATGCAGAGCCCAGCGAGGCAAGAACACCGTCCGGGCCACGGCCGCGGGGGGCACCGGTGGTACCTCTCCGGCGGGTGGGTTCGACATTCCGCCGGTGGTCAAGCTCCCGCTCGCCGCAGCTTCCGACGTCTTCCTGGTCGTCCTCGCCCTCGTAACCGTCCTCCTCTTCTTCATCGTAAGTGCCGTCAGAGCCGCGATCGCTGAAATCGTCGTCGTAAGGATCTCCTTCCTCGAGCGGGGACGGGTCGGACATCTTTGGAGAAATGCCGCCATTGGGCTGCAGGCGCCGCTGCTGATGGTCGGCATGTCTCTCCAAATCCTCATAGTAGGCGCTGTATAGGACATCGAGCTCGGACTCGATGGCCGAGCGCTTTCGCCCACACACCGCACAGCTACATGCGTGTCTGGATTGCGACTTCATCTTCCCAAGGACGGCATCTCTGTCCACTTGTAGCAGGCTTCTCCTCTCTCCTTCGGACAGGCCAACCCAGAATTCCTTGATCCGCTCGCGCTCTTCTGCAGAGCTGCTCGACCAGATGTGTTGCTGGGTCTGAAGCCGACTCATGGGCTGCTTCCCCGCAGCTCTGGAACTTTGTGATGGCTGGGTATCCCGTACTGGAGCAGGATGGGTATGGTCTGCGTGTGGCCAAGGATGCATGTCATCGTGAGGAGAATGCTGATGATCGAGGGTAGCTCCCGCATCTGCTGCAGCTGTCTTCTTCTTCTTTTTCTTCTTGCTCTTCTTGGCCGCCGCCGACGCTACTCCGTGACCGGAAATGGGACCGGTGTTCTGTGGATTCCGGTAGCGGGGCGCATCGATGAGGTCGTCCTCGTCGCTGTAGTACTCGTGGTCGCAGTCGACGCAACCATCTTCGCATTCATCGACGAGTACGAGAGGTGAGGGGACTGTACCCTCTCGAGGACCACTTGGGGCTGACCGCTGGAGGTGATGATAGAGGGACTGCCCGCCATTGGCGCTGCTGATGCCATCGTGTTGGGAGCCCGAGGGCGGCAACACTAGGTCATGATGGAGAGCCAGGTCGGCAAAGATGGCAGGGTCAAAAGGCAGCGTCGAGTAGGGCTGGGAGCCGGGCGGACACTGTGCAGGGTGGCGCTGCGAGGCGTGAGCCGCGTGTGCCAGCTGGTGCGCAAGTGCAATCAGTGCCCGAGCGGATGCTTGGGTAGCACTAGGGTCCTTGGAGTCGGTGTCGGGAAATTGACCGAGGGGAAGTGCGTTGCGGATAAAGGTGCGGAGATGCGCGGGGAGCGATGTCCAGTACGAGTCGTCGTCGGGGATCCCCTGAGGGTCCTGCTCTATCCGACGATAGAGGTCGCTAGCGGTAGCGATGAGGTCGGCCTGAGCCTGTGCAGCGGCGGCATATGCATCAGGATGGGCGTGTCCGCGGTGGTTGGCCTTGGCATTGTGGGGCAGAGATGCGGCGGGACAGTAGGCGTCATGTTCGTCGTCCTCAGAATCATGGCGGTGTGATGAATCCCCTCGTTTACCCTTGCCCTTGGTGTGGGCAATCGTAGTGGCGTGGCTGATTGGCGTCGACTGTTGAATAGATGCGCTGGGAGACTGTAGTTTCCCACGATGGTCATCGCGGCCGCCATGACTAGAGCGAGGAAGCGGAGAAGGCCGCGACGAGGTCTTCGTCTTGGCCATGCTCGCCAATGGTTGGGGGCGGCGACACGCTTCGTCAGGCTAGATGAGGTGGCGCAAGGTTGCCGTCTTGCTCAGTGTGGCAGGCCGAGGGGGATGGAGATGGAAATCGACAATGGCTTGTATTGGCGTTGGAAGCAGCTGCAACGAGAGCCTTGTGGCCGTGACTGAGACATTCGAAGCCCTGTGTGTACGTTGGCCTGCTTGTGGCGTGCAGGGCGATGATGGGGGTGTCTCCGCGCTGGCTCCGCAAGTCAAGTCTGCCAAATGGTCAGTATTGGCACCCTTGAATGCTCCTCTGATCTTTGACGTCTCTATAGGGGCCCCTCTGTGTTGTTACAAGTGGCTTCGCACCCTCAAGTCATCAATGGAGTTGAGGCCCCCACCCCCCCCCCCTCTTGCGCGCGAAGTGGACCAGCCACGCGTACGGCCCGCTGCTCATTCCGGCCCAGGCCGGCCTGACGGAGCCCGATTTCGCACACAAAGGGCCCAGCCGCCTAGGCGTCATATCATGAGGCGACAAAAAGGATACAAGCATCGACTGAATCTTGTAGAAGACGAATCGGCCAACGAATCGGGCACGAAACGTCCTGGCCACCTCCACCATTCCTTCCCTCCAGCACTCGTCTCGCCTCGTGGGAGTACATTCAAGGAAGAAGCTCACCCTTTGGCATGGCATTCGCCCGTAAGCTGGGTGCCGCGCCAAATGGCGTCAGCATCGGCCGAGTAACCGCGACGCCCCCTCGCCGCCGTTGCCGCCGCCGTCGCCGTGGTCCGCCCTCTGCTCTCCTGCTTTTGGCCAGCCAGTCTCCGGGTTTCCGTGGGGGCAAGGCCGCATCCGACGGAGGCCACCAACGCACGACGCAACACGCACACAGCCTGCGAGTCCCAAAAGTGATCTGGGCGTCGTCGTCGTCGTTCGTCGGCACGCACGCGCTTGCTTCTCACGGGTCGTGGCTGCCGTGGTTGTGCATCTGTGCGAGGCAGAGGCGAGACTGACGGACTGACTGACTGGCGTGCCTCCACGAGGATGAGTGCGAGGTCGTGGAGTAACTTCAGTGCAGTACAATACTTCGAACGTCGAAGCACCTGAACTGGACTGGACTGGACTGCGATTGCGACTGACCTTGGGGCGCAAGAGAGAGGCTCAGGCTCGGCCAAGCTGCGCCAAGGCCTCACGGCCTACGAAGTCCTCTCCGGAGCGGCATCCCAAAGCAGCTCTGCTTGCTCCACAGCCTCCGAGGGGTAGAATGGCGGCGGCGCGGGTGCGCGTGCGGGAGGGCGTGGGCGTGGGCTTGGGCGTGCGGGCGAGGGCGGGGGCGAGGGCGAGGGCGGCTCCACTTGACTTTGGCTTTGGCACACCGCTCCGCCCCAGGGCTGATGATGATCGAGGCTGATGATCAGCATCGTTGGACGCCCGTTTTTGGAGCCAATTCTAGCACACACACAGAGAGAGAGACACACACACACTGACACTGACACTGACACCGGCCACCCGACACCCGACAACTCGCAGCTGACTTCAGTTCAGCATACGACTCAGAGCGCAATTCCTCGAAGAGCTCCGATCACGACTCGACTGCAATTTGCCTTGTAGCCAGCACTGCCCTAACCAACATCCAGCGCGAGCCAACGACTTCTATTTCTCTCTCCTCTATTGCATCGCATCGCAACCACACAAACCCCATCACATCACATCCAGGCATCAGCAGCAGCATCATCTCGCTCTCTCTGCCGCTTTCTGCCTCTCCAGCTCCCGCGAGCCTCCCCGCTCTCTTCCAGCTCCCACCGGCCTTCCCGCTCTCTCCTTCTGCCCAACTCCTTCGCCCCATTCCGGGAAATTTGTCCCACCTGAGCCTCGCATTGCACCACGCCATTCGCCCTTGAATCTGCCCCACTTTCATCTCCCGGCAAACCGAGGCGCAATCTCACGCCCCCCCTGATCCCACTCAAGCGCATTTGCCGCCCGCACTCGTACATACACGCAACCCGCTCGGTCTGTCAGACGCTGCACGCAACCGCATCATCGACAGAGATCGCCCGCACAGACCCAGTTAGACGACGGCACCCTGGTCCCTTGCCAACTTTATCCCTTGCCCAATTACAGCTCTTACCTCTGCCCTAGCGGCACACTACAAGTATCGCCGACCCTCTCGCGAGCCAGCACGCGCTCCCTTTGGTCCTGAATCTGCTCTCGCTGCCGTCTATAGGACCGCATTTACCTCTCCTTGACCAAGTCGTCGTCAGAATTCATATCTAAGAACCCTAGTGTTGGCCATCTATCGGCAAGCCACAGCCTTCGCCCCCCCCAAAACGAACAGGTCGACTTCTGCCTGTACGCCCGGTATCTCCACATACAAAACTTGAACCGCTACGGCGCCACGCAAGCCTAGTCGATCTATACCATCTCCTACATCGCCTCTGGCATCTACATTTTCCCCATCAATTACCCAAAAATGGCGCCTCAACCTGTCAGTTGACCGTCACACTGGCTTGCTCAGCCCGCCGTCTTTCCCCGCCTTCAACGTCGCCAACTGACCTCGATCTGTCTTCACTCTGCCCCCATTGCCAACCTCGACAGATTCGTCGAAAGCTCGTCATTGTTGGAGACGGCGCCTGCGGCAAGACTTCGCTTCTGTGAGTCAGCGTCGGCCTGGAAGAAGGGCCTTGCCGGGAGGCAAGGGCGCTTGGAAAATGGAAAGCCCGCTCGCATGGTCGCTGACTCCTCATCCTTCCGAACATCCTTGCTCGCAACCAGATGCGTCTTTGCAATTGGCGACTTCCCGAGAGAATATGTGAGTACACTATCCCAAATCACGACTTTCGACGAGGGGTCGTGCATGTATGCTAACGCAGCCCTGGACGCTGACGGCCTTCCGTATATCAGGAACCAAGTGAGTGCAATCATGTGATCCTTGTCCCCGACAACCAACCATTCAAATTTCTGACAGGCGCTTCCACTTCGTCCCCACCTACTCCAGCCATCTTCGAAAACTACGTAGCAGAAATCAGACTGGATGGCAAGCCCGTCCAATTGGCATTGTGGGACACCGCGTAAGTGTGACCCTCCGGCCCCGCCTCGTGTGTGCTCACTGCCCAACGATGACTTACCCGGCAACTGCCATGGCGTTCCTTGCCCCACTGCAGCGGCCAAGAAGAGTACGAGGTAAGTCGTGCAGAAGATTACCATCACTGTGCTTCACCCGCTGATGCCCTTCCGCCCCGCAAAATGACCCAACCCCGCAGAGATTACGCCCGCTCTCATACTCTCAAGCGCACGTCATCCTCATAGCCTTCAGCATAGATACCCCGGATTCTCTGGAAAATGTCACAGTGAAGGTGCGTGCAGGAGGAGTCAGTCCGCCCGGCCGCGGTATTGAACTCACGCTGACATCGCAGTCGCTCCGCCATCGTACCCATCATCGCCCGCCGCCCGCAGTGGATCGAGGAGGTACGGCAGATTTGTGGACCTCAAATTCCCGTGCTGCTCGTGGGATGCAAGCGGGATCTGCGCGATCAAGCAATAGCCAAGGATAGGCCCATCGCTGGCAATTTCGTTGAAAAGGCTCAGGTGAGTAGATGGGCTGGTTGTATGAGTGCGACAAATGCGAGTCCGTCCTCGAGATGGTCACTTGTCCTGACGCATGCTTGCCTCCGCTCTCTCCATCCTCTCGATTACGCAGGGCAAAGAGGTTGCCCAGCAGATTGGCGCCCGGTCCTATCACGAATGCTCGGCACTTCGCAACGAGGGCGTTGATGTGAGTGGATTATCGTCGCTGGGCCACACGTCACTATTTTGAAGTCTGGTTGCTGACCTTGAATGCCCGTCGCAAATCGGCGCTTTCCTTCGCCTACAGAACATCTTCGAGGCTGCCACACGAGCTGCGATGCTGGTCAGGCCGGGTGGGAACGGGCGCGCTGCAGGCGGGTCGCATGAGAAGAGCAACGGACACAAGATGAAGCGGAATGGATCCTCGAGGAACGAGGCTGGCGGTTGCCAGTGCGTGGTACTATGAGCGTCTGCCCAACGCCGACCTGTCATGGTCCTATGTTCGAACCATCCATCGCTGCACCACGGGCCTTGCAAAGGAGCATAGACTTTATGGAGCCTTTGTCGCCCTTTTCAACTATATTGCATCTAGTCATCCGAGTTGCCGTGAGCTGCGTCTGGGTCGTGAGGTTGAGCGTGCTCGTCATTCTGCGTGGCACGCATCGGCTCTAACTATGTACTGGCACAGTCGGACGGGAGAGCGTGAACTTCTGCAAGGACGTCTGCCGCGACGACAGGCTTGACAATGCCCACCGCTGGGCGTTATCGAGGCCCAAGATTGCCCTTGTATCATTGTATTGTGCACTCCGGCACGTTGCCGTTCAGGGGTGCGCACGCGTCTCGCCGCTCGCTGCCCGCGCTGCAACTTGCTTCTCCGAGGTGTGCATACGATGTGGGTGCATATGTGCGTCCCGAGTACTTACTCACAGCTCAATATTGTACCCTGCATCCCGCACCCCGACTTCGCCGTGCTGTCGTCGTGTTAGAGGTCCGTGTCAGTGTCAGTTGTGTCTCTCTCTCCCATGCGAGTTGGCAACGCCTCGCAGCACAATCGCACCGCGCCCCCTGCGCCTCCGCCCGCCCCGCATTTCTCGCTGCAGGAGTCTCACTTCAGATGGGCGCAAGCGACGGTAAGACCGACACCCGACGCGGGCGCACTCCACGGAGAGGGTGATCGAGGTTGCTTGCGAGGGGGGGGGGGATTCACGCTGCTTGTTGAGTTTCACTTTAGAAGAGAGACTCTTCTGTATTGCAACGGTGCATTAAGATGAAGACTAAGAGGACCCTCAGCTGGCGCCAACTCGCTCTGGAGCTGTGGAGCCGCTCGCAAACAAGCCGATCAGGCGTCACAGCGGCCTGCAATCGCAGCATTCACTCCGACATTCGCCCGTCCGCCCGTCGAGGACCCATGACCCTTCCGGCGGTAGCGCCCGCCTTCTCGCCACCACTTGCTGCTCACCTCGCCATGGGATGTGCAGGTATGAAGACACTGTACAACAAGCGGGCGAAAGCGGGGTGCTGCTAGCGAAGGCAGCGGCAGCGTGGGCTGAGGCGGACGTGCATATATTCTATTCCTGTGCAAGCGAGGATGGAAGGTCGCCCATTGCAGGGCAAGGCCGCATGGACGGACGGTGGGCGGCTTGCACGAAAGGTATATAGAGTCGAGATGAATGTATGCTGCTGCGAAGAACTTGCTGACTGCTCCCGACAAAGACCTGCTCCATCTCCTCTCCCCGGACACCTGCCTGCTCCTGTGCTGTGCTGCAATACGCTTTTCGGACCTCCTCTATCACGACCGTAATCGAGCTACCTCTACCAGCATGGACACTCTTGCGAATGCAACTACAAATGCGGACCCGAAAGAACAGACGCCGGCTGCCCTCGCCTCGTCCTCCTCGCTGACGCAGAATGGCGAACCAACGCCAAAGATCACAAATGGCGGGGCCAAGGCGCACCCAGACCTGCAACGGCGTCTGGGCTGGCACGAAAAGTTCAATGTGATGCGACACAACGTCGGGGAGGCGCCCGTCATTGTGCTTGGCGCCCGACTGCGGGTCAGCGTTCTTGCTTCGGAGGAGGCTCACGCCGGAGAGCACCGCGCAGATGTCATGCGTCAGCTGGAGGAGACGCTGCGCACGAGGATTGATGCTCTCCTGCAAATGGAGGGGAACGGCCTCCTCCGTGCGTCGGTATGGGGAAGTACGACCAAACGACCGCGCTTCAAGCTGGAGACTGGGATCAGCGCGGAGCATGTCCTGCGGAAAAAGGTATTAGGCATGGACTTCAAGGCGCCTGCGGAGGAGGCGGGGCATACTTCGCCGGTCGGCCGGCGTCCGTCGTTGATCGAGGCGACGATGGAGCAAGAATTCCGGGATACGGCAGACGAGTTCAGGCTGGAGGACGCACTCCCCCTCTGGTCGGTTTCGCTGTACGAGGTGCCCAGCGAGAGGACGGCTGTGATGCTTGCGCTGAGCGTTCATCACGTCGTTGCAGATGGGAAAGGCTCGCAGGCAATTCTGAACGCACTACTCTTCGGGCACGGCCTGGAAGAAGAGACTTTCCAGAAGCTCGCTACGGCGGAGAAGCCCGCGAAGGGCAAGGGACGTGGCGCTGCTGCGTCCCCAATCCCACCCTCGAGCAACGAGACGCTCCCCATGGCCCCGCCTTTTTTGTCCCTGGTGCTCCCCCTCGCCTTGGCAAAATACGTCATGCCCAGCCTGGCGCCCATCATCCCTCCACCAATCCGCCGGACTTACAACCGCAAACCCGCCTGGCCTGCGCTGCGAGCCAAACCAGACGGGAAATCCTCGCGGCGTGAGCCTGCGTTGGGGTGGCTGCAAGAGGCGCCGCCCGTGGAGTTGCGCGGTCCGGAACTGCGGGTGGTACGGTACGATGATGTGCGGCTGGTAGAGGCGCTCAAGGCGGCGGGCAAGGCGAATGGCGTGGCTACGATTCATGCTACGCTACACACGGCGATGATCCTCGCGCTAGGGGTTGCGCTCTTCCGCAAGATGGTGCCCGCGGGTGCAGACGAGGTGCGGGGTTCCGATGCAGTAGAACAGGCATTCAAGGACTACGTGTACGCATCAGAGACGCCCGTGGACCACCGCACGCCGTCGCTAGGACATGGCACATTTACGGGCAACTTCATCGGCGCGGCGTGGTGGCGTGCCGTCGTATCTGGCCGCAGCTGCTTCTGGTCGCTGGCGCGGGACTACGCAGGCGTGGTATCAGACGAGCGGAAGCGGCGGGAGGCGCTGTGGTCCATTGGACTGCTCCAGTATCTCAAGGCCTCGCCTGAGGATACGGGCGTACAGCCGGGAACGACGAGGGAGATGAATGGAGCAAGGCCGGCGACGGGGTGGGAACGTTGGTGGAACGAGAAGAGCACGGGGAGGAGGCCGCACCGCGTATCTGCGGGCTTGTCAAACTTGGGTGTGAGCCGCATTGAGGGGGATGTCATTGCGGTTGCGGGCGCGGGCGCGGCGGGGCAGGTACAGGTCGAGGAAGTGGCCATGACGCAGTGTCCCAGTGCCATTGGGCCGGCGATAGACGTCGACGTGATGGGGTACAAGGCGGCGGATGGAAAGGGCGGGCTGAATGTTTCGGTAAGCTGGAGAAGAGGCGTCCTGGAGGACGAGGTGACGAGGGAGTTCGTGGAAGCGCTGGAGCTCATTGGTCCGCTGATTGCGGAAGGGCGCTTCGGGGAGGATATGACAGTGGCCGAGGGCATTGCCTTGGTGCGGAGCCAGATGGAGTGGTGAGCGCACTCACTACCCGGGTAAGGTGAGGAAGAACTGAATGCGGGCGGTAAGGAGCTGGTGCGCGGCCCGGGACAAAGTGGCTTGCTAATGCCATCTGCTCGCATTTGATCACGCTGCTGGCGTAAATCGCACAGAGAGTCCAGCCACGAAGCGTCGGAGTTGAATCTTTCATTCGTCGGTGATTCCTTCTCCGCCACGGGATGCCGCTGCGGCCGCGGGGGGCAGTTGCAGAGTGTTAGCACGCCCGCTATGCATGGATTGACAATCAAGTCTCATACAATACTCTCATGCGATTGTTCTATTCGCGATTCTTTTCATGGACCGAGGGGAGTTTGGGGACTGGGCTGGACTCGACTCCGGAGCTCGTGAAGTGAGCCGGCGCGGCTCACGTGGCACGTCGACGTTGTCTCGTATCGGACCCGCTCGCGTGCGCGACGCCGCGTCATCCCGATGGGGGGAGATTACTCATGGGATTGGGCTCCATGTCAGCTCCTCGTCCTCTGTGTTTCTGCCGCCTGCCCTGTGCAGATCTTGCTCCGGTGAGGTCATCGTCTGCCGGTTTGAAGGCAAAAAGCAGCGCGTGTTGGCCACTAGGGAAGTGGGGACGCATGAATGCCGTTGAGCAAGGCGAGGACCCTGAGTGCGTCGTTTGGCTGACCGACTGACTGACTGACTGACTGGCGAAGGCTCGGGCTTGACTGTGCGTCTTGCCGTCCGCGCGTGCGTCTTGCCGTTCGCAGGCTGTTCACCCGCCTTGGTCTTCGCGGGATTTGAGGCTGAAGAGGATGACCGAGCGCCAATGACTGCACTGACTGCACTGACTGAGGCTTGGGTTGGGGCGGGCGGGGCACCAGAGCAGTGTATGTACAGTGAAGCTGAGAGGGGTCCTTGTCTGCGCGACGGGCGACGGGCGGCGGCGCGGGCGGACGAACAGGCGGGGGAGCAGCCAGAGAAGCGCAAGCCGAGGCCACGGAGCAGCAAGGCGCAGGCGCGGGCCCAAACGGACCCAGCCTCCAGCCTCCAGCCTCCCAGCCACCCGCACGCGCGCCAGACCCCTCTCTCCCATCGCATTGGCATTCAATTGGCGGGTGGTGGGTGGTACACGACCACGCGTACATACAGGAGGCCGTACGGACGTCGTCCACACAAACGCCGCGCAAGCACACACACACACGCTCTCGCACAGCCAGACCCTCGTCGCTGCCCACGCCCACTGTAGCTGTACCATCCCACCCCATCTCATTGAACCCCCGTACGGCTATTGACATTTGCCGTCGACCAAAGGCCCCTGGTCCCACCCATTTCCCGCCACCCGCAGCCCCGCGCTTGCATCACCTGCCGCCGCCACCACCACCACCAACAACAGCAATTCGTTCCGCCGTCTAAGCCTCTTTCATCGTCCTTTCTCCGACCGCCCGTCCGTTTGCCGTTCGTCCGTTTGCCCACGTTCACATCCATTTATCTACGCTACCCTCGATACAAGTCGCACCCAACTAGTCAAGACAAGGCAGCCCACCCTTTTGCTTCCCGCCCTTCGACTCGCGCCTCGACGGTAACTGCAACTTCCTACACATCCTTTTGTGCAAACGCCCAACGTTGTAATTACTTCCCTGTATCCCTCTTCTTCACCTCGCTATCCTGCTACCACGCACATTCGAAAAATGGCCGACTTTGTACGACTTTCCATCTTCGGTACCGTCTTCGAGGTCACTACCCGCTATGTCGACCTCCAGCCCGTCGGAATGGGCGCCTTTGGTCTCGTCTGCTCTGCCAAGGACCAGCTCACCGGCACCTCGGTCGCCGTCAAGAAGATCATGAAGCCCTTTAGCACCCCTGTCCTGTCCAAGAGGACCTACCGTGAGCTCAAGCTGCTCAAGCACATCAGGCACGAGAACATCATCAGCCTGTCCGACATCTTCATCTCCCCGCTCGAGGACATTTACTTTGTCACCGAGCTCCTTGGTACCGATCTCCACCGACTTCTCACTAGTCGGCCCCTGGAGAAGCAGTTCATTCAGTACTTTTTGTACCAGATCCTGCGTGGCCTCAAGTACGTCCACTCGGCTGGCGTCGTGCACAGAGACTTGAAGCCGAGCAACATCTTGGTCAATGAGAACTGTGACTTGAAGATTTGCGACTTTGGTCTTGCGCGTATCCAGGACCCGCAGATGACCGGATACGTCTCGACGAGGTACTACCGCGCCCCCGAGATTATGCTCACGTGGCAAAAGTACGACGTCGCAGGTGAGCATACATGCGCAGGCACGCATTGCCCGGCGGGGGGACGTTGAGGCATATCCGCGTAATACAGCCTGCTGATACTCACACCTGCACCCTCGCCTTTTTGTGCTGATTTCATTCCTCCACCCGCTACAGTTGACGTGTGGAGCACAGGCTGCATTTTCGCAGAAATGCTCGAGGGCAAGCCTCTCTTCCCCGGCAAGGATCGTGAGTAGCCGCCGTGGAGTGGGGTGTGGCGTGGCGTTGCAAGTGTCAGTCAGGCAATGGGCGGCTCGGAAGGCTGACAGAGTTGCGCCTCCATCTCACCCTCTCTACTGGCAGACGTCAACCAATTCTCGATTATCACTGAGCTGCTGGGCACGCCGCCCGACGATGTGATCAAGACGATCTGCTCGGAGAACACGCTGCGGTTCGTGCAGTCGCTGCCGAAGCGGGAACGGGTCCCCTTTTCGCAAAAGTTCAAGAACCAGGACGACTTGGCGCTGGATCTGCTGGAGAAGATGCTGGTATTTGACCCGCGGACGCGGATCACGGCGGCCGAGGCCCTGGCACACCCGTACCTGGCGCCATACCACGACGAGACGGACGAGCCCGAGGCAGAAGAAGCATTCGACTGGTCGTTCAACGACGCAGATCTGCCGGTGGACACGTGGAAGGTGATGATGTACTCTGAGATTCTGGACTTCCACAACATTGAGAATGGAGAGCAGAGCGAGGGTCCCGTGCCGCCGGTTGCCCCCAAGTAGATGGGCGGTGACGGCGCGATTGGCAGGCACCCGGGGAGACGAGGCAGTCACGAGGCTTGGTAGACGGGGCAAGGGAAGGCAGGTGGAGGCGGGAGTGCTCGCAAGAGGCTAAAAAGAAGGAAAACAGCAGCGTAGAAGGATCAGGGATGGCCAGCGTGGGTGTGCCTGTGGGCTGCACGAGCCGGCGGGAGGGCGGGTCGGAAGGAGTCTGGCGTTGGTGGTGGGTGCTGCGGTCAATGGGTCCTCTCCATCTCAGTACTTATAAGCACAAGTGCGCACACGTATACACAGCCTCGTTCATTGTCATCTCATACACGTTCAAGATGCCAATGTGTGGCGTGAGATGAGAGCGAGAGAGAGTGGAGAGGGTGTGATTCAGCGTCGGCGTGCAACCTCGGCGTCCTTGCGGCTTTTTTTGGGATCACTCGGGGCGGCGGTCGCTGTGAGTCTGGGCGCCCGTGTGGAGTTTGAGGAAACCGTGAGCTTAAATGCAATACCGGTCCAACACAGCCTCAAGTGTACATGTTGTATATATTGTATTGTGCTTGTGCGTCGGCCGTCTTGATGCTTGCCCCTCTCCCCCCCCTGGTCGTGGGGAGTGAGCGTGCGTGGGCGTCGTTCGTGGCCGCGTCTTGTCTGGCGTCGTTGCCAGCGAGCGAAAGAGGCAGGCAGGCGCGGTCTGAGTCGCGTTTGTGGCGCGTGCGTGTGTGTGATGCGCTGCGTGTGTGTCTTGGTGGGTGTGCCTTGCCTTGAACGTGGCGGCGGTTTTTGGGTGGGCGTCACTTGTCCTTTTACATACTGTAGGGGTCGCATCGCCGTCCTCAATACAATACATACAATGGATGCGAACTAATGACAAGAGGAGCCGTTGCGCTATGTTCCTGCCGCCACCTGCGTGTGGTATTTGTACTTCCTTACTCCCAGCGAGAACTGCGTGGGTGGTGGTGGTGGTGGTGCTGTGATGTGACTGTGATGTGTCGAGGGAGGTGAAAGTGCGCCTCTGTTGGCCTGAGCTGCCCCCGGGTGCCTGCCTGCCTGCCTTGCCAGCCTGCCTTGCCAGCCTGCCCTGCCTGCCTGCCCTGCCTTGACGCCGGCCAGGCCGTCTGTTGCTCTGTTCTCTTGGTGGGGGAGAGGTTCGTGCGCGTCTGGTTGGGTGCAGCTTGTGCAGTTGGGCAAAAGGGGGGCGTCACGCGCAGAGGAGGAGGGCGGGCGTTGGAGCCAGCGTTAGGGCCAGGCAGGCAGGCAGGCACTCACTCAGTCGGTCAGCACCACCAAGGCACACCACGCACGCACTGCACGCACCCGCCAGCTAGCCTAGCCAGTCAGGCCAGCACTCGCGACGACGACGACGACGGCCATTGATCATCGGTTGTTACCCTCCGCCATCGCTGACCCTAAGTATTTTCAGCGAGCTGCTCGCCTCTCTTTCCTGCCCCACTCGGCCCACACACACCTCGCACCTCACGCCTCACACTCTACGCTCTGCGCTCCACGCCTCACGCCCTACGCCTCCCGCCTTGGAGCAAACCCCGCGTCGAAGCAGCGACGACGATTCATTTCGATCGCAATCACAACAAAATTTGTGTGCTTGTGCCGATCGACAAACGACGACGACAATCGACAAGTTTCTCCAGAGTCGAATTCCGACTCGCCCACTGACGCGCGGCTCCCGCCCGTACTCGCCATCAGTCGGGCTTTGGTTGCCTGCGTTGCCGTTGCCTAGACCAGCATAAGGTATCAGCACTTGTATTGTGCGCCCACGCCCAACGCCGCGTACGCCCTTGTCTTTACGCCCACCACGAGCTCCCCTTTCATTCCATTGCACGCCCGCCACACGCACACCCGCCAACGCACACCCGACACGGCACGCCCGCCCGCCCGCCCGCCACACCCTCGTCATCTCACCTCAGTCCACTGCCACAGCTAAAAGCTCAAACGCAACGTCGACGCAAACACACCGCGAACCGCGACACACTCTACGCACACCGACGACCTCCAACGAAACCAATCAGCCCCAATCAACTCCAGGGCGCTGATTTCACGACCCCTGTCCAGCTTCATTACCTGTCGTCACCTCTGCAAGCAAAACTCGTCTCGGCCATCGGCGAGACCCTTGCCTCCCACCCAGCAAACGACGCACAAACTACCAGATACCACTGCTCCCTTTCTCCCTCTTTCCCCCTACCTTTTTTGCAACACGCAATTTCCCTCGCAACATCCAACGACACCGCATTCCGCAGCAACAGCAGCGCATAATACCAAGACCCGTACGCACATACGCACGGACACCCAACACACTTACACCTGCACATTCTCACACACACGATCATGTCCGGATACTCAAACTCCGGCGCCGGCGGAGGGCCACCTACTCAGCCAGGATCCCTCATGCCATCACGTAGAGCACCACCCGTGCCCAAGCCACCCCAAGCTCCCCAGCACCCTTCTTCCGCAGGCGCAGGCTCCTTTGTGCCACCGCTCTCCCAATACTCGTCGGGCGCTCCCTCTGCTGGCATGCCCGGCATCGGCCAAGGGCCCGGTGCAGGCGGAGGATCTTATACGGGGCCTCTGCGTCCGGCTGGTCCGGGCGCATCTGCCTCGTCCAATTCAGGCTGGGGTGGCCCCACTGGCATGTCCGCATCGTCGTCGTCCTCGTCATCATCGGGCAACTCTGGCGGCATCGTACGCAAGGGATACGTCTCCGTCAAGGAGGATGGTATCCGCAGCTGGATTTGGAGCAAGAGGTGGCTCGCCCTCCGCGAACAGACGCTCACTTTTCACAAGAACGAGACGACCTACCAGGCCGCTGCACTCATCTTCCTCAAGGACATTACCAATGTCACGCGCACTGACCTCAAGCCCTACTGCGTCGAGATTGAGACAAAGGACAAGACGTACTACCTTCAGCTCAAGAGCGACGAGGAGCTCTATGGCTGGTGAGTGGGCGGGGTGGGGCGTGTATGCCAAGCACGCCACGCACACAACCACTGACACACACCTCATCTTCATTGCTGCTCCTTCCCCCTCCTCGCCACCGACAGGATGGACGACATCTACTCGCGCTCGCCCCTCATGGGCGTCTCTGCCCCCACCGACTTTGTCCACCAGGTCCACGTCGGCTTCGACCCCGTCTCGGGCGCATTCACGGGCCTGCCCGAGCAGTGGACTCGCCTCTTGACCACGTCTGCCATCACAAAGGAAGACTACGCCAAGAACCCACAGGCCGTCCTCGATGTCCTCGAATTCTACACCGACATCCAGCAGCGCGAGCGGGACGACTTTGGCCTCGGAAACCCCACGATGAACCTGCAGGCGGGCAAGCCCACGCCGAGGTTCAATGCCGGTACGGGTCTTGCTGGGCAACAAGGCTCACAATCTGCGTCCGGCTCCTCGTCGTCCCTCGGCAATGGCTCGCGTTACAACGACTCGAGCTATTCTCAGAGTGGTGGGTATGGCAACGGCGCTGCGCCACGGCCGTCCTTTGGGGACCGCTCTGGCGCTGCCTCCCCCGGACCTCGGCCTACCAATGCACCTCCGCCCGCACCCAAGGACCGTCCCGCACCAGACCTCGTCGCCAGCCGCAAGGCTCCCCCGGCGCCACGACCTGCGCCTCCGTCACAGTCCTCTAGCCAAGATAGCATCCAGGGCGTTGGAAGCGGCGCCAATGGCCTCTCCTCGTCCAAGCCCTCGTCTTCTTCGTCCTCTCAAGACTCGGGCGTCGCTGCGCTCAATGTCAAGACCAAGGAGCTCAAGCTTGGAAGCTCTGCCTCGTCGTCTGTGGCATCGCAGCAGCAGCGTGACCAGCAGCAGCAGCAGCAACAGCGCGAGCAACAACAGCAGCGTGAACAGCAGCAGCAACAACAACAGCAGGATCAGCAGAAGCGGGAACAGGCTCAGCGTGAGCAGGCGCAGCGGGAACAGGCTCAACGCGAGCAGGCTCAACAGTCGGCAGCAGCGGCCAAGGCAGCCACGACGAGTACAAGCTCATCGGCCACGGCTGTGTCGGCCAATGCCAAGGACACACCCACCTCTTCCAAGATCCCCAAGCCATCTGCACCCTCGTCTGGCACGACGAAACCGCTGCAGCCCAAGAAGGCGGCTGACGGCACGTCGACGGCCAAGAAGGAGCAGGAGCGGCGGATCAGCACAATGAGCGAGGCCCAGATCATGGAGAAGCTGCGCAGCGTGGTGAGCCCCGACGACCCCAACCAGCTGTACAGCAAGATCAAAAAGGTCGGACAGGGCGCCTCGGGCTCCGTGTACGTGGCCAAGACGCTGAGCACGGGACAGCGCGTGGCCATCAAGACGATGGACCTGTCGCACCAGCCGCGCAAGGAGCTCATCGTCAATGAGATCTTGGTCATGAAGGAGTCGCAGCACCCCAACATTGTCAACTTCCTCGAGTCGTACTTGGTGCGCAACAATGAGCTCTGGGTCATCATGGAGTACATGGAGGGCGGCGCCCTGACGGACATCATCGACAACAACACGCTGGAAGAGGACCAGATTGCGGCAATCTGCCTCGAGACGTGCAAGGGCCTGCAGCACCTGCACCAGCAGAGCATCATCCACCGCGACATCAAGTCGGATAATGTGCTCCTCAACGCCTCGGGCCAGGTCAAGATTACCGACTTTGGCTTCTGCGCGAAGCTGACGGACCAAAAGTCGAAGCGCGCGACAATGGTGGGCACGCCCTACTGGATGGCCCCCGAGGTGGTCAAGCAAAAGGAGTACGGCGCAAAGGTCGACATTTGGTCACTGGGCATCATGGCCATTGAGATGATCGAGAACGAGCCGCCTTACCTCGACGAAGAGCCCCTCAAGGCGCTGTACCTCATCGCCACAAACGGCACGCCTACGCTCAAGCGCCCCAATTTGCTCTCCGTCGAGCTCAAGGGCTTCCTCGCGGTGTGTCTCTGCGCAGACGTAAAGTCCCGCGCGACGGCAGACGAACTCCTGCAGCACGAGTTCCTCCGCAAGAGCTGCCCACTCAGCTCACTCGCGCCCTTGCTCAGGTTCAGGAATCGTAGTGGTGGAGGTGGCGGAGGGAGCAGCAATGGTGGGGGTGGGGGAGGCGATAAGTAGCTGTGCAGCAGTGGCGTAGCAGAAGAGTGTGGTGGGGTAGAGTGGGTAGAAAGTGGTACGTGTGGGTACTTATATATCGCGTCGCGTCAGCTCAGCTCGTCGCTCCATATCATCATCAAGATGCAGATGCAGATTCCGAGAATGTCTTTTCTCCCTTTCCTTTTCCTTGATTTCCTTGCCTTCGAAATCCTACAAATTGAACTGAATTGCCCATTGCCCAGTTGTTCACCGCCAAGTCCGTGGACCCTCCCCCCCCCCCCCCCCCC
>RRYC01000136.1:0-65530 GCA_004016185.1 Quambalaria eucalypti
ATAAAGTGTTGTGATATCGACTGGACAGGCCTCGACGAGAAGAGACAAGCGTGACGGAGCGTAACGTAATGGAATGTAAAAAAAGGTACCACGCAGAACATAGCGCGACTAGACTCCCCCGATAAATAAGGTAGTGTGTGTGTGTGTGTGTGTGTGTGTGTGTGTGTGTGTGTGTGTGTGTGTGTGTGTGTGTGTGTGTGTGTGTGTGCGTGTGCGTGTAACGCCACGAGCCAGGTCCGATGCGATGCGATGCGCTTCGATGGACGGACGGATCCATCCCGTCCTTTTTTGGTTTCACGCGCCCCCCGTCCTCAAAGCACCTCCCCATCAGCCTCACTCGGCACAGGCGGTGGTAAGCTCCAAAAGGGATGATCTCCCTCGCCCTCTGAGGCGGGCACGTCCCACGGCATCGGGCGGGAAACAGCCGCCGCAGCTGCCGCTGCAGAGGGGCGGTTCTTCTTGCGTGTCTTGCCTGTGCCCGCACCGCCCGCACCGGCAGTCTCCGTGGCAGTAGCAGTCGCAGTCGCAGCCACGCCCGCGCCCGCGGCCGCGGGCGCAAATACCTGAAAAGCCAAATCCCCGAGTGCCTCCCTCTCCGCGTCTGTGCCCGCCGCGCACGGGAGGTCGACGACTTGCAAGTGTGGAACCGCCCTCCAGATACAGGGCGATTCGTGCGCGAGCTTCGCGTCCGGTAGGAATTCTTCGTACCGCGCTAGACGATTACAGCAGAGGAGGGTGTTCCTCAGGAGATTCTCACCGTCAATGTCACCGTCGCCTTGCCAGTTCGCGCGGAGGTACTGCTCGTACAGGCTGCGCGGGCAGTGCGGCATGTAGAGTAGTACGGGCTCTTTGTTCGCGCGGGGGGAGACTTCCTCCCGCTGCGCTGGGACGATCCCCAACGCAGTGTAGAGCTCGGTATCTGCGGGGGTATCAATCGGGTCAAACGCGAGGACTTGTGCGCCGGGCGCGGTGGTGCGTTCGAGAAGCTCCAGGAGAAAAGCGAGTTGGATCTGCGCGGAGCGGGAGGAGCTCACGCTGCCTAGGCCGAGAGCGTAGATCACGCGTGGTGCTGCCACGTCGTGCTTTGCGAGCGTCGCGGAGAAGGCGTCCAGGGAAGCACGCAGCGCTGCGCCGAGCTTGCCCTCGCGGAGAGCTTGGCGCTTCTCCTCGATGGATGTTAGGCGCTTGCCGAGGGACGTACCTTCCTCCTCCTCCCCCTCGCCGCCGCCACCGCCGCCACCCCGGCCCGCGCGATTACGACGCTTCTTCCCGCCGCTCCTTTGCTTGAACTCGGCGTACTGGAAGCCTCCGGCAGTCATGGCCGCGGGGTCGTCGGCCTCCCTCTGCGGCTCGGACACTGCACCGACTTCCCCTTCACCTTCACCCCGCGGCAACTCGTCCGCCCCCAGCATGGCGAGGAAGCGCTCGACGACCTCCCGCCCCTTGCGGAGATGCTCCATGCTAATCCGCTCGTCTCCCAAATGGGCATTATCGCTCCCCTGACCCATGGGGAGATGCACGGCGGGCGCGCCCAGACTCTTCTCGAGGACCGCCACCGTGGGGATGGACCCTCCCTCGCGAATGGGCATGGGCGGGCGTGCCCACGTCTGCTCGATGCACGTCGACAGGGCGCGCGTATACGCCGAGGAAGACGAGCCGAGCCACCAGTCTGCGACGTGCTGCACGTCAATCTTGAGCTCGTTGGGCGTCTCGCCGCTGGTGCACATCGAGGCGTACTGGTTGGTGAGATAGGAGACGAGTGAGCCCTTGACAGTTTCCAGGTCTTGGTCGGGTACGAGGCGCAAGGAGATCTTGGCGGTGACAGTGGCGGGAATGACCGTGGCGTTGCCAGACCCAGAGACGGACACGCTGTGGATGGACAGCGAGGGGAAGCGCCAACGTGCCATGAGATTCTCGGCCGTCGTACCTGCGCCGTCGTTGCCGTCGTTGCCGTTGCCGCCGCCGGCGAGGATGTTGACAATGTCCTCGTAGCTCTGGCGCTCCTCAGCTGACACGGGCCGGACATTGCGGTAGAATTCGGGAATGAGCACCCGCTCGCCACTACTGAGCGTCGCGAGCAGGCGGAGCATGTCGATCATGGGCTCGCGCACGGCGCCACCTTGGACACCAGAGTGCACGTCCTTGCGCGGGGGTTGTCGCTGGCCGAGGTGGGCGCTGAGGTCGTGCTGCGATGCGGCGGATACGGTGACCGTGGCCTGAATCACACCGCGCATGCCCATGGTCAGACAGGGGGTGACGTCGTCGATCCAGTACGAGTTGCTGAGCAGTACCACGTCAATGGGCCCGATGCGCTCCTTTTCGCGCTCGAGTGCGTCCTTGAAGCCCACGGAGCCGCTCTCTTCCTCGCCCTCGATGAGCATCACCACGTCGACGTCGAGTCTGCGCGCATTCCACAGGCGACTGACGGCCGTCGCGACGGAGAGAATGGGACCCTTGTTGTCGGATGCGCCGCGGGCATACAAGTAGCCATCGCGGCCGGAAAGCGTCCAGGGGCTCGTCTGCCACTCGGTCGTATCCTGTGCGGCAATGACGTCGTAGTGTCCGTAAAAGAGGACTCGCCGCCGGGGTGCCTTGATCCCTTCGGGGCCACGCGCACGGAAGACGGACAAGACGAGTGGGTTGCGTCCCGCGGCACCGGGAACCACCGACGAGTCGTGGGCGCCCAGGGAGGACAGCGTCGACTTGAGGTAGCGTGCGCACTGTCTCGCGTCTTCGCGGTGGGCTTCATCGGATACAGACTTGTAGGAGACGAAGCGGGCAAGTTCCGTGAGGAGGCTGTCAAAGGAGCGCGTCGTCGTCACATTGCCGGTGCTGGCGTCTGATACGGTGGCGGAGAAGCCGACGACGGCCTTGGCCCTTGCTGCGCCATGCTTGCCGTGGGCGATGGGCGTGGCGTCCCAGAAGCGCAGGACCTGGTCAGACCCTCCCGTAATGACTCGCGCACTGCGGTCCAAGATGGCGCAACTGAGGACAATGGCGTCTGGGTGGGCGATCCAGCGGTCTTTGCGGACGAGGCCCTTGTCGAAGCGATTGACGTACCCGTCGGCGCCCGACGAGATGAGCGTCGAGTTTTCGCGATCCGAGGTAGCGCAGAGGGAGAGGACGTCGTCGGTGTGGGCGTCGAGGGTGCGGATCAGGGTAAACGTCTCGAGGTCCCACACGTCGATGACACCGCCTTGCTTGGCGGCAAAGAGGGTACCGGGCCAGGTGGCCAAGGCCAAGACGGCGCCCTCGGAGCCTGACAACGTGGCCAATAACTCTAGCTGGCCCTTATTCTTGACGGAACAGTTCCACAGCTTGACGTCCTCGTCTCCCGAACCAGAGGCCAGGACAACGGGGTGCTCCTCGTCGAGGTAGAGGAGCGTGAGGGTATACACGTAACCATAGTGGGCATTGGGAACCTTGCAGGAGCGAAGCAGCTGAATGTAGCGGGGCACATCTGCGTCTTCGGGAGCAAAGCCGGCGCTGTGGCTGCTGCTGCCGCCGCCATCTTGTTGTTGTTGGCGCAGGGCGTCGGCAAAGGCAGCGTCGAAGGTGGCATTGGACGAGGCCGAGGCGGGGTTGGCTACATCGGCACGTGCGAGGTCGGGGCTGCCCGAGGGTGATCCCTGGGAGCTGCTGGACCTCGTCGATGATCTGTTGGCGCCTGCGCCCATGCCCATGGGAACAAAGTGCAGTGGGGGCGTCTGCCTGCCCGGGCTGCGGCCATAGGCTGCGTCGAATGCAGTGGGCATCATGGGCGTAGAAGACCCACTGCCAGAGAAGCTGCGGGCGGCTGCGACGCCGTGGCTGGTGCTGCGTGCCGACGCAGATGAGGGCCCGGAATCAAAGAACTTGTGGGGCTTGGCAATGGGGAGGGCCGTGGCGGGGAGGATGCCTGTATCGCCGTCTTGTGACTCCTCTTGCAAGTGGGCGCGGTTGCACTCGGGACCACATGGCTGGCGGGGTCTCAGGCGAGAGAGGCGGATCCAGCGTATGCTCGTATTCTGGCAGCCCATGTAGAGCGTCTGGAGGCGGGAACTCCAGCGCAGGGAAAAGATGTCGCCAATGGTCGTGTCTTCATCGTCGGTCGAGGGCTGCTGGATGATGAAGAGTTGGGAGAATGTATGCGTGTCCCAGATGCGCACGGTGCCATCGCTGCTGGCAGAGAAGAGCCATGCCTTTTCGGGTGCGAGCTCGAGTGCGAGAATGGACGCAGCGTGTCCCTGTATGCGCGCAATGGGGCGATAGGTGGTGAGGGACCAGACGTAGATGCATTCGGACTGAGAGCCGGAGCTGAACAGCAGCGAGTTGGCCTCGTCTATGGCGAGGGCAAGGACAGACGAGGCATCGTGGGATATCGTGTGGTGCAGGACGGGGGCGAGCGTCGTCGAGGAGGCGGGAGACGAGCGTGCCAGACCCGAGGGTTGGTTGAACGAGGGCGTGGGCGCGCGAGAGGAAGAGGCGGACGAGGAGGAGGACGAGGATGACGACTGCTGCTGTTGTGCGTGTGCGGCGCTGCTGCTGTTGCTGTTGGGATAGTAGTGGTGGTTGCCGCTAAAGGGTGCGTACTCGGACTCGAGGGATCGAGGAGGCGCAAGGCCAATGTGCGGAGAGCACATGGTGCGTGCCGGTGCTGCGACGATGGGGAGCGTGGAGCGCAACAACAAGGTTCGATGGGATGAAGGAGAGTTGGTGAAATAGTGGCAGTGTGGGAAGAAGGAAGCCCGCCTGCCAACAGGACACGACAGCAACAAAGATTGTGACTCGAGGTCGTCGTCTTTTCTTGCCAGCTCGCACGCACAGATGCAACTCGACCCGATTTCGATTGAGCGCCAGACACCCATAAAAAAAAGTTGTTTAAAGAGCAAGCAAGTGTGTTTCTCCACGCCCCACGCCGCTGCGACACGACATCAGCCCACTGCCCTGCGCCCCACAGCCCGCCATGCTTCGGAGGATTTGCGTCATCTCGCGCGACCAAAATGGCAACATCAACGACGACCTCAACGACGACACGACGACACCACCAACCACGACAGCCACACCACTCCTGTGGGCTCACCCCTCGCCCTGAACTGACTGACGTGCCTTGCACTCAGCGGTGACGTGCTCACCCAAGCTCAACCCGGCCCCACCCCGCCCCAGGTCAAGCCTCGCTTGTGCGTGTGGGTGCGTGGGGGCGCGGGGCGGCCTTGGCCCTTGTCGCGTGCCAGCCCCGCAAGCTGCGTCGGATCCGAGGTGAGCCCAACACCGCACGGACGATCGGAAGTGGGAACGCGTCGAGCCTGGGGCGCGACACGGGGGGGCGGCCACAGTGGGCGGCGGCACTCTTGAGCATTTGCTTCCGTCCGTCCGTTCATTCGTCCATTCGTCCATTCGTCCATTCGTACATTCGTCCATCCCTTCCAAACCATCTTTCTCCCTCCTTGGCTGCGTCCGTTCGTAGATGGATTTTCGCAACTCCTTGGCCATGATTGCAACCCAGGACCACCCAGCAACAGCAGCGAGGCCCAGGCTCGACACATCTCCTAGGCTTTGTATTCCCCGTGACCTTCGTCGGGACCTTTCCAATTGTCTTACCCACCCTCGTCCTCCCGTCTGCCTTCCTTAGACGGCGACGCTCCCCCGCGCGCACCACTCGCCCTCCACACCCGTTGCCATCATCTTCCTCAACGCACCATTACCGTCTCGTCCCTTGCTTTCCTTCCTCTTCGCAATTACCAGCAGCATATCCCTCGCGGCCCATCCAGTATCCCTCGTACCAACAAACTTCTCTCGGCTTGGCACGACACTTCCCACCGCCCTTGTCGCAAGACTTCAACCTCTCCTCGCCTCTGCTTGCCCCGCTGGTGAACCCCTCTCCACCGACGGCTTGCAGACCAACAACCCCACTTCCCTTGCCCCGTCCCCTCCCGTCTGCGACCGCTTCCTCCTCCTCGATCCCTTCGGTCCTACTGCGGCCTACAACATCTCCGTCATCCTCGGTGCCCCTTCCACCTACAGCGGCCTCATCCACGGTTCCCTCGGTGTTGCTTCCATCCACAGCAACCTCCTCATCCACGATTCCCTCGGTGCCCCTTCCACCTACAGCGGCCTCATCCACGGTTCCCTCGGTGTTGCTTCCATCCACAGCAACCTCCTCATCCACGATTCCCTCGGTGCCCCTTCCACCTGCACCGACTTCATCCACGGTTCTCTCGGTACTCCTTCCCGCTGCGACGGCCTTCTCCTTGGGCTCGGTGCCTGCCACGGATCACCTCCAAGCACGACATCGAAGCACCCGAGCAATGGCTACTGGAGGCAACAGACGCATGGTGCCTGCGACCCGTGACCGGCTTCCACCCACGGCCGACGAGGACAGGGTTCGGGCGGCTATCAACGCGCTCAATGGCTTTGACTCCGACGGCTCACTGACGATCTGCCCCTTCACGGGGATCAGCCGTGGGTCTGAGCGGTGTCACATCCTGCCCCACGCCGAGCGGCCCACGCCGGGAATAGTAAGTTGCCTTGCGATGGTACACCCGGGCACCTTCCTTGGATCATTGCCAGGCAGTTGCTCATAGTGCCTCATATCTTACTCGCCCTTTTGTCACACCGCAGTTCCTCTGGTCGGAGGCCCTTGGTGTCGTTCCCGAGGCCGGCCTTGCCCGCGACAGGTGGAAGATGAGCCACGAAAACCTCGTGTCCCTCCACCACAACTGGCACAACGCGATGAAGGACGGCGAGGACAGGAGGATGGTGCTGACCCTCACGGAGCCGGATCGGCGCGGGGTCATCCGCATCGTCGAGGAGTTCAAGGCCCAGAAGGAGCTCGAGGCTGCTGCCGACGTACCGCCGCAGTCGTACGACATGGACATCCGACGAGTCCTTGAAGAAAAGTGGCACCGGACCGTGACTGTCACCACGCTTCAAGGCGAGAGCGTCAAGATTCCCGTCTACGAGTACCAGGCTCTGTATTTCGACGAGCGGAGCCCATTGGCGGAGCGAGACGCAGCTGGCTTCGGCGGCTATTGGTCCAATGCCAAGGGTCGATGGGTTGCACCCAGGCCACAGTGGGACTCCAACGTGCTGCCGGTGCCCTTTCGACCAAGCTTGCCCAAGGCCCTCCTCGCCCTCTCCCCCGTGGTGGCAACTGTAACGGCAACAGCCCACTTGCGCCTCATCGCCGATCGGCTTCCTTCGTTGCGCTGGGACAGCAGCTTTCTGGAGGAGCTGGATGAGATGGACTTCCTCCTCGCGATGCTCGAGTCGACCTCCCTCGTGCATTGGCGCAAGCTGCGCCCCAAGTCCCTCGACTTTCCTCCGCCGCCGCTTCCTCCCCGTCGCCCTTCTCCGCTCACCCGCCGCACCTTCAAGGACATCGTCCTTCCGCCTTCCATGGCACCGCCGGCAGTGCCAGCAGATCCGCGCCGATGTTTCGCTGGGGTCGAGATCTCTTCGTCGCCGATCAAGGAGGACATTCGGGACATTGCCTTTCGCGACTTCGTCTTGATGAACTCGACTGGGGGCATCTACCACCACCCGGATTCTCTCTTCGATGAGAGCGACAGCGACAGCGATGATGGCGAGGATGACGAGAGCGACGGCGCGTCCGCCAGAGGCCGCCTTCAGGCAGGACACCCACCTGCCTTGGCCAGCGCGAGCGCGAGCGCACATGGGCCCAGCGGTGCCTTCCCTCCCGCGCCCGGTGGCGCACGAGACTCCGAGCAGCCCCACTCCGACACGAGCGGCGGTACGCCTGCTCTCGAGCCGTCTGGCCAGGCTGACTCCTCCAGCGTGCCTAAGGCCAAGAGGCGGTACGAGAGGGCAGAGGGGCGCGTGCGTTGGCGCTTCGGCCACCTCGCCGCCAGCCAGGGCGAGACGGTTGCGCTCGGATGGCTGCGGGACGCTGCCGGCGTACGCGGCCTCGTCCACCCAGGGGCGGAGCGCGAGGAGCAGCCCATCAGCGCCGAGGCCAAGAGGGATCTGGAGCGCATGGGCCGACGGTACGAGCGCCTGGGCCATGCCGAGCAGCGCGCCGAGGAGCAGGAGCGGGCGCGAGCCGAGGAAGAAGCCTGGGCCGTCGCCGTGGCCGCAGCCTAGGGTCCATGTCGACGCGCCACCGTGCCATGCCTGGCAGCCACTCGGGGAATTTTCTACATCCATCTCTCTACCTACCCCTTCGGCACGACAGCCACCAAGTTTTGATTTCATGTAGCCGCATTCAGACTAGTGCTTTGTCCCACGACACCATCGGATCCGAGAGCGGCCCCCCCACGACGCGCCGTGCCATCCGCTGCTAATCGTTTGCGGTGGTCTACAAAAGGACAAAGGACAAAGGCAGCCGCCACGCACCCACGCTTCACTCGGTATTGCTCCTTGCTTTCCTTTGGAGCACTGCTAATCATTGATAAGCCCGAAGAGTGCTTGCCATACAATGACGACGAGTCTCGTCCCCATTCCCGATCAGCTCGGTGGTCAACATGGCAAGCGACTTCTGCGCGACCTCTTCGACTCTCAGGCGCAGCTCAGGTCTCAGGCTGCCACGCTTTGCAACACGCTCAAGACCGGCACACGCCTCCGACTCGTCAAAGCCTCCGCTAGCGTTCTACTGAGCGGGCTAGAAGAATGCTTGGCGCGGGCAGAGGAGAATCCGCAGGCGATTCGACCAGACGCAAGTGCAGAACTTATCGAAGCAGTGACGGAGATCGTCGAGCGCAGCCGCAAGGAGCTTCACGATGAACCCACGCTACAATCTTACCAGCGTCATCCTCTTCTCAAATACTGTGGCAGCCTCCTTCGCCGACACGAGCGACTAGAACAGGCACGCATCGAGGAAGCAAGAGGGTCTTCAACGCTCCAAGTCGAGACGCTGCGAGCTGCTTACTTCGATGCACCCTACATTGGAACCTGGCCTCAAGTCTTGGTCGACCAGCTCGCCGGGTACGAAGCTGAAATCGTCGAGGGCTGGGCCTCCCCCAAGGCGGGCAAAAGATGGTACGCACGCAGCAGGGCGATCACACAAAGCTCGGGAATGGGCAAATCACGCTTGCTTCGCGAGTACGCCACGTCGGCGCCCGCAGAACGCTTCGTCTTTACCCTCTGTCTCCGGCAGAGGCACAGCGGCCACGCTTCTTACTGGCCAGAGACGGATGTAGAGCCTAGGGACTGGCTCAACAGCGGCGATGGCGGCACCGGAGATCGTGAAGACGAATGGGCGCTTTGGACTCTGAAGCTTCATAGCTTCGTCGAAGCTTTCTGGACGGTCCTCGGCGAAGACCAATACCGCCACGATGAGGCGCGCCGCTCTGCGAGACCCTAACGGCAAGCAACGCGAGGAGCTGCGGCGGCGTTTCCTGGCCGACGTCGTCCAGCTGGCCGATTCCTTCTACCATGGGCGCAGAGACAAATATCAGCCGAAAGAGGAACCCGGCACCGCACCGCACGACCGGAAGCGAGCAGAAGCTCTGCTGCAGGAAAGCCAGCGTCAAGTGATCACCGCGGCTCTCAAGCTCCAAGGCTGTGCCTTAGAGAAGTGGGTCATCTTGGCCATTGACGAAGCAAGTGGGCTGTGTCCAGACCACCTCGTCAAGCTGGACGGAGACGACAGGGGCAGCGTCGCCGAAAAGTGTATCTCTGTCCTCACCAAGCTGTATGCGCACCCAGAGCTGTCGTCAGCGGGGCCGCCGCAGAGATTCTGGCTGCTTTACACCGATACAACCGGTGCCATACGTACTTTCCCCCCGTCCGTGGTGCAGCTTACGTCCATCAGGCTCAAAGGTTTCTTCTTCAAGAGGGTCCCTTCGCTGCTCCCTCTGCAGTGCGGACTGGAGCTAACGAACCCCGGCTTCACCCGCAAGCTGTTCGTTGACCTCACGCCCATCGAGGCGTCCAGCGAGGGCTACTTTGCGCGCACGGGTCGGCCCCTGTGGCGCTCCTTACTCGACGAAAAAGACTACCCCAAGTACAAGAATGGCATGCCGGAAGATCCATTCGCGGACAACAAGAAGATCTACGGTTATGCGACGCCGGCGATGGTACTGCAATATCTTCTGTCACCGCCGAAAGACGGTCAGTGGCTGTCGACACCAGACCAGTACCTGGCCCTACTCTACTATAGATTGAACATCCACCCCCGCGCGAGGCGGCAGTCGAATGCTCTCGAAGTCACCGACTATTATGCGATGCAAGTGACGCGCGTGCATCGTCACTTGGGCGCCCTCAAGGCACTCTCCCCGACACAGCGGAACGACAGCGTGCAAGTTACCACGCTGGACGAAGCCATTGTGACCAAAGCCGTCACAGGCCTGCTGCTGACCAACAGCCGCGGCTACCAGCTCGTGCCCCAGCTGTGGCGGGAGGCCATCATGCAGGCTCTTCCCAGACTCGACCACGAAGATGAAGAACTCGCCGAGCTGTACGCCCAGATGCTGTTCCTTTTGTGCAGCGACTTCGCCCGGCGCATCTCCCTGCAACCAGACATGGCTCCGATCGCAGATGCCTACGATGGCAAGCACGCCTTTGTGCACGTCGAGGAGTGGCTGCGCAACCTACAGAGGGACCCAGATGCCGCTTTGTTGGCCTCTTTGCCGGATCAGGCGTGGCTGAGCTTTCAACGCTTCTCCTATGTTGATGACGCCTCCTTTTTCACCAGGGCGTCATTTGCGAGAGCGTTCCAAGACCGCAGAGCCTACGTGGTACCGAGGAGCATCGCGGGATACGACCTTTGTATCTCCGTCTACACCGCCGCCTTATACGAGCGCTGGGACCCCAACGCATGGAGTTACATCTTGGTACAGGTCATGAACGAGGGCAGGAACAGATCATACAACTTCTTTACGCCTTCCCCTGCTCCTGTCCGGCGATCTTCAATGGCCCCAAGAATTTGAGGCTCGTCAGAGGCCACTGGACGAGGACGAGGATGGATCTCCGCGAGTGCCTGTCGGGCGAAGACGAGGCGCCGAAGAAAGCCTAACACCGCCTAGTGAACGCATATTGAGACCGTCGATTGCTCCAATTCTAATTTGGATCAACATGTGCACCACCTACGAGTCTGAAAAGAATAAGCAAGAGGGAAGTTCAAGGCGCTCGCAGCAACAGCAAAAGGAGCAAAACCCGCCGCCGCCAGAGACGACTCGGTTTCCCTGGTCCTTCCTCAAGGACAAGAGTGACCGCACCTCCCAAGACTGCTTCTGGCGGATCCGATTCTTCGACTTTGACGCTGCGCAGCATCCCGTGCTGGAACCGTTTGGCCCAAATCCTTTTCCGCATTTCCTGCCGGACAAGGGTCCCTGTCAGGAGTTCGACTGTGGCCAGCAGGCGCTGCAACGATGCGCCATGTCACAGAGCGATCAGTTGCCCGCCTTTGCCGTCGATGGGGACGGCGGCGGCGGCGGCGAGTCAGGACAGGCGGTCGACACAGTCGATGTGGATGTCCGCATGTACGGTACGGCAGAGTCGTCCGTTTCACGGTTCGGTTCATCTTCCGCCCACCATTTGTTGCGCGTCGGCGCGCATCACAGCATTCTCGTTCTTCAATTTCATTCACTTGTCGATCTGTACGAGAAGAGAAGGATTCTCTGCTTGCATCATGCTCATGCTCGTGCTCCCTGTCGGCACAAGCATTTTAGCCATGGTCGATTTCCCCGTTGAGTGTGTGTTCTAGCCCGGAAACTTCCCCGTCCACATGAACCACGACAGAACCCCCCAACCGCCGTACCCGTGCCCGCCCCAGTGCAGAGCATTTCTGCCAGACGCTACATCCCTCTCTCCACCTACCTAGGTGCCTACCTACCGACCTACCTACCTGCCTGCCTTGTCCGCACGCCGCCGCGGCGCACCACTCTCAAGCAACGCAAAGGTAGAGCCTCGCGGCGCATTCAAGTCAGAAGTGCACTGCACTCACAGGCTCTATGGAGCCCTGCGGTTCATTAGGTAGTCCGTGGTGCTACGCGTGTCTTGGACGTACTTATGTACTTACTTACGGGCTGAGGGATGAGGGATGAGGGATGAAGGGCCGACGCGTCAGTACTGGGGCGGAGCACCTGATGCCGATGAGGAGGAGGACGGAGTACATAAGAGGTACCTCCCGGGAGGTACAAGGTGCGGCTCGGTAGATGGTTGTGAGTGTGTGTGGGTTTCACGCTGCGGAGATGCGCACTGATGCGCACTGGGGAGAGAGAGGAAGCCGGCGTAATTACCGACCCGCACTTTCCTCAGTCGGCTCGAGCCGTACAGCGCACGCGGGGAAGCTCGGATCAGCCGCCCGCGCCCACCCGACGAGACGAAACAAGACGAAGGAATGCCCCGAGCCGCATTTCTTTACTCTTCACCCGCTGCGCGCGTCAAACTCAATTCCTTCCTCTGCCTCTGGCGACTGACTCACCTTAGTCGCAGTCGCGAGGCTATCAGCGTCAAGAATTCTTCCACTGAGGAACTCTCTGCACCCGCTCCCTTCAGTCGGCGGCTGGCTGGCTGGCCGAATGGCTGGCTGCGCGCAAAGAAACTCTACTTGCGAGTTGCGGCTCGCGACTCGCGGCTGCAAGGTAGGAGTAGGGTCTGTTCATGCAATACAATGCAATGAATGCGGTACTTACGGGTCAGCGTCGACGCTTCTTCAGTCAGTCATTGCTTGTACCTCAAGTAGTCAACCACTCATCTGCGAGAGTTCTACCTTAATCAGCGGCTCGATCCTCGGCGAAATCAATTACGAGCCGTGCGCGGGCGCGATGGGTAGGGAGGGTGTCCAGTGAAGTGTAGGTACTTTACCGTCGCTTTGGCCCGCTAAGCGGCCGTGTATCTTCTCTTTGCATCGCTCAGCCGCCGCCGCCGCCGCCGCCGCCACAACCCATATCCCGAGAAGCGCAGAGCTAGAGCCTATCTGGCAAACACAGTAGGTCAGGGCGTAAGTGCATCAGCAGGCGCCAGGCAGCTCAACAGTGTCAGAGTATGCTATCGCTATGATGAGGGGATGATGGCGAGGGGCGAGAGAGAGGAGGTATAAGAAGGAGGGTGGGGTGGGGCGGGGGCTTTCAATCGGTTGTAGACCTGCCTTCATCAATGCTCACTTCTTTTGGCCCACTCACTCAATTCTCACCGGCCACCGCCACCGCCACCGTTACTCACCATACCACTCTACGACAATGAGCAGTTCGAATTCCTCCGCCCCCACCACGCCTCTGACCCCTGACCGCGTCGAAAAGACGCGCCAGCGTCTCCTCTCTTCGCCCACCTCTGCACCCGTCCGTAGCGGCTCGGTCCGACCCGGTGGCGGTGTCGACGTCGACTCTCCTCACCGCAGTCACTCCCGCGCGGCATCCGTCCTACCCTGTGCGACAGCCACCATGGCAATTTTCCCCAAGCACGAAGCAAAAGTCGAGTCATTCGAGGCCCCTATGCCTCCTCCGCGTACACCCACAAAGCGAGCACGACCCTCTCCCTCTCCTTCTCCTTCCCCCTCGAAACGATGGGTTCCGCGGGCCTCGATGACGCCCTCGCCTGTGAGACTTCCTGCAGTCTTTAGGCAGCGCTCCGTCAGCCGAGCACCCACTGCCAGTCCGCAGTCTCGCGCAGTCTCCCGCGCTCCTTCTCGTGCGCCTTCCCGCGCGCCCTCTCGCGCTCCTTCCCTCGCTCCGTCCCGCTCGTACAGGGATACCGCAAGTCCCTCCCCTCGCAGTGGCTCCTCCAGGGAGCCCACGGCCGCTTTCGAATCTCTCCTAGGTCTTTCTCCGCCGGCGCGCTCCCGCTCGAGCGCCGAGGCGCGTGCTGCTGCTATCCAGGCGGCGAGTACTCTGGACCTCTGCTACGACGACGATGACGAAGACGACGACGACTTGCAGGAAGTGGACGACCGCGACTACACACAGGCTCGTGCTCGCCGTGCTGAGTCGAGCATCGGCGAAGAGGGCGGCGCCATTGTTAACGGCGAGAATGGCAGCGGCGCGATTGACCTCGCCGACGACGAGGAGATGGAGAATCCTCCCGCTGCCACTGTCAGTGCCACACACCCCGCGGGAATCGAATGCGGTATGGGCCCCGCTGCGTCTGCTTTGGCTGTCGGCGGTAGCAGCACCAACGCCAGTAGCAACCCTAGCATCAGCACCATCGCCGGGACCAACGACAGCATCAATGACAAGAATACCAGTGGCAGCAGCAGCAGCAACAACAACACCACCAACAACAACAGCACCAACGACACCAACGACAGCATCAACACCAGTACCAACACCAGCACCAACACCAGCAACAGCGCCAATTCCGTCACCACCATCAGCAGCCACCCCACCTCCGAGCACCCGCCCGCCGCCTCCGACGCAACCAGCACATCCACCACCACAGCGCAACTCGTCAATGCCATCCAGCTTGCCGCGCAGGAGGACCCTGCTGCGCTGGGAGCGCTTAGCGCCGCACTTGCGCGGTTCTTGTCGCAGTCGCATTCTGGAGGAGAGCCTGCTTCTTCTTCTTCTTCTGGTTCTGGTTCTGGTTCTGGTTCTGGTTCTGGTTCTGCTGCTCCTGCTGCGGTGGAGCCTACGACCACCACCACAGGCACTGTCGCCGCGACTGGAGAGGCGCCCGAGGCCGGCGACGCTCCGCACGAGATACCTGCAAGTCCTTCCGCGGGGATGACGACTACCACGACTACCTCGACCATTGCCACTACCACCGCTCCCGCCACTCCCGCCACCACCACCACCACCACCACCACCACCACGATGGGTCCGACTCCTACGGGCGATCCTACCACCGCAGCACCCGCAGGAGAGGACGCTCCCACCGCCACCGATGCAGGCACTACGGCTGTGGGCGCTGTGAACGGCCCTGGTGTACCCTCGGCGAGCGTCGACGACCCTCCCGCCATCGGCAGCAGCAGCGGCGGCGGTAGTGGGGAGGTCGAGGCAGAGGCAGATGCAGCAGTGGGCGGGAGCAGTGAGACTCCCACCGCTTTTGAAGCTATCGCGGTGGAGAGTGCAAAAGAGGGTGGGACTGCCCCTGCCTCTGCTTCTGTCCCTGTCGACGCCACCGCCGCCACCGCCACCGCCGCCATATCCTCTCCTCATGACATCAACGTCCCCTCCGTCCCCTCCGTGGACGTCCTCTCCGACTCCGACTCCGACGACTCCGACTCAGAGGTAGAACTCTCCTCGCGCATCCCTATGCGTCTCCTCTCCACCGCACCTTCCTCCTCTTCCCACCTCGGTCTGGGTCTCGCCCAATCCTCTTCCAGTGCGAGGGACACCTCTCCCCGCGCTTCAACTCACCTGCGCTCACGCTCACGCACCGCCTCCCTCTCCCCAGGACTGCCCCCCACAAAGAAAGAAACTTACCAAGTGCAGCATAGCTGGAGTATCTCTTCCGTGGGGAATGGCGTGCACCCCGTATGGGAGAGTAAAGCCATTTATACGGCCGAGGCTGTCGTGGAGGTGCCGCGAGGGCAAGAGCGCGGACAAATTCAGGGCGGACCGACGCTGATGCTGGGTCTGGGTGACTCCGAGAAGAGAGAGTGGGAAGGGGTAATGCTTAGGATGGGGCAGAAGTTGATTCAGAAGTGGGCGAAGAAGAAGGGGAGGGGGGCGGCGAGGTGAGGCGGAGCGGTACCTAAAGGGCAAAAGGTCTCATCTTTGCTTTGCTGCTGCGGGAAGCTTCAGGTTCAGGTTCGTCCTCGTCTTTGTTCGGAAGGAAGAAAGTCCCCTCGTGGCTTGTCCTGGCCTTTGTCCCTGTCCCTGTCCCTGTCCCCATGTCCTGCCGTGTCCTGTCCTGTCCTCACCTGACTCGCTTCTCGTCATCGTGTCATCGCGCCTACCCTGCCCTGCCCTTTCCCTTCCCTTCCCTTCTCCAAGGTAGACTTGTCTCTCCTCGCCTCTCCTCGCCTCGACTCGGCCTTTTCCTCCGTGTCTCTCGCTCACTCGCTTGTCATCGATTCTGATCTTGAATCACAACACATCGCATCGCCCAATCGAAAACTCCATTCAATCTCCTCTGATGTGTCATGTGACTCACTCAACCTCACCCCTAGCCCTCCAACTAGCGTCGTCTGCGTGGGTTATAGTATTTTTCATTGATGTGTGTTGGTGCGGTGTCGGTGTCGGTGAAGTGATGTGATTAAAGGGGTGCGAAAATGCGCATGCGAAGGAGTGCGAGAGAACTGCGAAATGCGAAGAGAATAGGGACAGCGAGGGAAATGAACAGTGAGGGAGAGGGAGGGGGAGGGGAAGGGAAGGAACAAAAGGGAGTGGAGTGTGGAGTGGGGTGGAGTGAAGTGTGTAGTAGGGAGTGTGTGCGTGTGTGCGTGTGCACGCGGGCAGCGATACGATAAAAGACGGTTTCGGTCAATTGGACCATATACTACCTAACCCAGCAAGGGATCAGTGCACGCGCAAAGCTGTGCACACATTTTGGGGTTTCCCCAAGGCGGGGGGTGGGCGCACGCACGCACGCCTTAGAACAAACGCCGATCCCACCCCCTCAGGAACTTGGCAAGCGCCTCCTTTCCGGGTGCGTTACCTCCAGCACCACCAGGGGCACCGGCTGCCCTGCCCTGAGCATGGCCCTGGACGGCGCCTTGAGCGTTGCCCTGCCCTTGCCCCTGCCCGGCAGCCTGCGGATGACGCTCCAGCGCATCAAAGTAGTCCTCGCTCGGACCCGCACCATCGTCGATGTCAGGCGAAGAAGCGCGGTACGAGGAGAGACTGACGCTCACACTACTACTAGCGCGGACGTGGCCCGGCCTGTGCTTGGGCCTGCCGCTCGCGGTGACTGTGCCCGTGACTGCGCCCGCATCGGGCAGGAGAACGGACCTGCGTGCAAACTTGGCTGCGAGGCCGGCGTTGCCGTTGCCGCCCGTGGCGTGGAGACCTGCACCCGCACCGATGCTCCGACGCGGCGCAGAAGCCTTGAACGTCTCCCAGCCACTCGCGAGGACGCTGGTGCGCGGGCTCACTGGCGCCGCCTTGTCCTTGGCTGTGTTCGCGTCCTTGGATTCAAAGGGCACAACGACGGTGATGCCCGAGTCTGCTGCGGCGGTGTCGGTGTCGGTGTCGGCGTCGTCGGCATCGGCTGTTCGCCCATAGGCGACATTGACTGGCGGCTGCGGCGGGGCAGCGGCGCCGGCACCGGCGCCAGCGCGAAGAGGACGACTGAGCCGTCGCTCACGCTGCTGGGCTGCCTGGCCGTGCGCGCCCGCACCGGCGGCGGCAAAGGCCTTTAGATCGGCAGGGAGGAACAGCCTGCGTCCCAGGGTGCTGCCTGCGTCGACTTGCTGTCGCCTGAGCTTGCGAATCTTCTCCAGGAGCTTGGGCTCCTCGTCGGGCGTGAGGAGGTCCGAGTAGTCTTCGACGGGCGACGTTGGGGCCGAGGCCGAGGCCGAGGCGAGACTTGACCCAGATCCGGACATGGAGACGGACCCGGCCGAGGCGGTACGGTGCTGGTAGTTGTGCTGCTGCTGTTGCTGCTGCGATGGCGGCGGCGCAACCTGAACCGAACCAGCCGAGACGGAACGCTGTGGGGCTTGCTGGCCGGCGGCGCCCTTGTACGGGGCCAAGGACTGGACGTCCATCTCTGCGCGCTTTGCGCGCTCTGTGCGCTCTACGCGCTGGATGAAGCGCGACATCTGCCCCTTGGTAGCCTGGCGCTGACCCCCCAACGTCGTCGTCGTCGTCGACGACGACGAGGAAGGGCCCTGCGGCACACGACTAGCCTTGGGAGTATTATCAGATGCATCGACAAAGACGTCGTCGTCGTCGTCTTGGCGGGCTGCTGCGACTACGCGGGGCAGTCCCACGGCGCGCTTCCTGGGGGTAGTCGGTGCGGGTGGGGGCGCTCCTCGCTCAGACTCGCACCGACCCTCGGCAGCCCTCGAGGGCGCGCGGGAATTGGGCTGCGAGCGAGGCCGGATCGTCTCCATGTTGTGCAAGTCCTCGTCGCCTTGGCCCGTTGCGATGACGCCTTCGTCGGCCTCGTGCTGAACTGCAGCCCATTGCTCGTCATCGTCAGAGTCGGAGTCGGGGTCGGAGTCGGAGCCGTCGCCGTCGTCGTCTGCGGGCGCGACAGACCCAAGCGCATACGCGGGTTGTGGCTCCCGGTGCTGCTGTGTGTCTGCTGTTGCGTGTGCGTGTGCATGAGACCGTCGACGCTGCTGCTGCTGCTGCTGCTGCTGACTGCGCGAGCGACTCATGCCAGTGTCACTAAAGCCCGCATCAGGCGATGCCGTCCTCGGGTGCGCAACGAATGTTCCGCCGCCGCCAAACGCGCCCTCGGTGCAGCTCTCTGTACGTCTGCGAGGCGACGACGAGGCTGCGTCGTGTGCATCGGATGCACTCCATCGGTGGTGCTGCGGGTGTGGGTAAGGAGGACGTTGCGGCGACGAGGTGAAAGCCGACTGAGTCTGGCGGCCATTGTGCGCGTGGGCGTGGGCGTGCGCTTCCTCGGTAAAGAGCTTGGGAAGGGGCGGCCGCTTGGGTGCCTGTGGACGGGCAGTACCGCTGGCAAAGTAGACGGCCTCGCTCCACTCTGGCGAGGCGGGTTGGCTGACTTCGCTGCCGTGACTGGCGTGGTGGTTGCTGCTGCCGCCATTGGCGTTGGCCGTGGTTGCAATGGATCGCAGAGGCGGGCGTGCCTGCGATTGGACCTGCGCACGATGGGCACGGTCGCCGTACAGGTTGGCAATGTTGCCCGCCACGCGACGGAGCGAAGGAGGCGTCTTTGTGCGTTCACGGGACTGTACCGCCTCGCCCTCGTCGCCCTCGCCGTCCTCGCCGCCTTGGGGCCGCACTCCGCCACCGTTCCAGGCCTGCACACTCTGCACCGCACGGTCGTGTGCTTGCCTGCCAATGGACCCCGTCGACTTCATCTGCTTGAGCTGACGCCGTGCCGAGGCCATCCAAGGGTGTGCGAGGAGATGCTGCGCCGACACACGTAGGCTGGCGTCTTTTTGGAAGCAGAGCAAGAGGAAATCGACGACCATGGGGGACACGCCGTCGGGCAAGGGCGGGCAGTCGTCTTGTACGATGCGAAACAGGGCCGGCATAGGGTCGAGAAAGTGGTACGGCGGCTGGCCTTCGAGCAACTCGATGACGACGCAGCCCACGGACCAAATATCGCTGGCTGCCGTGGCGCCGCTCTGGTCAATGACCTCGGGGGCCATCCAGTAGGGAGACCCAACGACGGCGCGGTCGCTCATGGCACCGGTGCGGGTGGCGACGCCAAAGTCGGCGAGCTTGACGGAGCCGTCCTTTGTAGTGAGGATGTTGGCGCCCTTGATGTCGCGGTGGATGACTCCCTGTGCGTGTAGGTACTGAAGTCCCTCGAGGACCTGGTTGGTGTAGATGGAGACGAGGCCCTCGGGAAACTTGCCAAAGCGCTTACAAATGTTCTGCAGGGAGCCATTCTCGCAGTACTCGAGGACGATGAAGAGGTACTCGCGCGTCTTTTCGTAGCCCTTGTACTTGACAATGTTGGGGTGCTTGAGGTTCTTGAGCAGCTCAATCTCGCGCATAATCTCGCCCAGCTCCGACTTGGGGATGTTGCGCAGCTGCACACGCTTGACGGCGACGGTCTCGCCCGTAGACCAGTTGAGGGCGCGATAGACGGATCCAAAGGCGCCACGGCCCAGGCAGTCTCCCAGGATCTGTTCGGGGCGCAAGGTGGAGGGAAAAGCGATATGGTCAGCTATTCCAAGCACGAGGTCAAATCACCGTCGGCATTCACGCCCGCCCACCCACATAATTCTTGGTGGCACTGGCCTCTCCCGTGCCATGGCTAATGACGCGCGTCCTCGAGTGCGAGGCGGGGTCGGGCGTGCTGCTACTGCTCGTCTTGCGCTGGTGGCCGTGATGGTGATGGCCATGTTGGTGGTGGTGGTGGTGGTGCGAGGGCGACACAATCTGCGACCTAGGCTTCGCAGTCGTCGTCGTCGTCGCCGTGGCAGTCGTCATCTTCGAGGCGTATCGTGAGTCGAGGCTGGTAGTAGAGTGGCTGTATGCTGTGCGTGTGCGGGGTACTGATTGCTGCGTGTGATGACACGTCTGTGGAGGGTATCCTTGTGATGGTGGTGGTGGTGGTGACAGTACGCGGCAATAAAGTCGAATGGATCAGAGAACGAAGCTGCCAGAGGGCAATCAACGCTCAGGTACGACGGCCGTCGTCTCGAAGAAACGCGACGACGCCCAGAATGACGTCTGTGCGGCTGCGGCCAGGAAGAGGAGCGCAAGCCGCAGCCAGCATATCTATCTCTCGGCGGCGAGGCAGAGAGGCGTGGCGGGGTGGGGCGGCGGCGACGAGTGCACGCAGTAGTCGTAGTCGCGGATCGTGCAAGCGGGCGCTAGTGCCGGCGGGAGGGCAATGAAGCAGGGCGGACTGAAAAGGCGTCTGGACGAAGTGTGTCTGGACGATGGACGTCTGGACGTCTGGACGATGGAGAAGTGGAGTCGGCTGGCTGGCTGACTGACTGACTCGTGCGCGTGTAGTGTGTGGGTGTGCGAGTCTGCGTCCGCGTGTGGGTGTGTGCGTAGTGTGTAGTGCGTACTTCGTAGGGACGAGCGTAGTAGGGAGCGGCGAGTTGGCGGGCGATACGATACCAAGTAAGAGTAAGGCGGGACGGGACGAGGCGGGGCGATTACGAGGTGAGGGAAAAAAGGGAGAGTTGTTTGGCTGTCTGCGTGAGTCGCACGCGATGCGATTGCGGACGTTGAAACGACGGCAATATTGGAGTGATGGCAATGAGTGTGACCGTGGCGATGGCGATGGCGATGGCGATGTGAGACAGCGAGTGGGTGCAATCGGAGTCCAGTCCGATCCGATCCGGGCGCGGCGAGTGCAAAAGTGCAAAAGTGCCAATTGCAAAGTGCAAAGTGGGGAGTGACAAGTGACAGTGATTACTACAATATTGTACTGCACTATACTGACCACGGCCGACGGCCTTCGCCGCCTTGCCCTCTCTTGCGTGTGGTGTGGTGTGGTGCGGCGTGGCGTGGCGTGGCGTGTGGCGTGACGTGACGTCGAGATTACCGCGAGCGAGAGAGAGAGAGAGAATGGCCTCAACGGACGTATCGAGTTGCTGCCAGTTGCTCGCAAGAGGTGCGTGCGTTTTGCCTGGGCCGTCAATTGCTACGGGGTGTTGTATTGTATTGTACAACCCGTCCGCCCGAATAAAAAAGCTCATTGCCTTGCCCACCGCGGCCACCTTGCCCTTGCCCTTGCCCTTGCCGTGACCGCCTCGCTCCACCACTTCCACTCTCACTCCAGCTTGACTTTTGACTTTACTCGATTCCAATTCGCCTCGCCATCGCCGCCGCCTCGCCATCGCCGCCGCCTATCGCCATCGCCATCGCCATCTCATCCACCCACACTCCCTCAATCCCTCTCTCTGCCTCGCCGTCGCGCGCGCGCCCCGTGTGTTGCTCTCTTTCTGTGCAACGCGTTTGCGCGCGCCCCCTCGTCCTGTGCCTCGCTGCCTCGCTGCCTCGAGTGAGTCGAGCCGACCTTTGGCGTCAAGTGCCATCGCCGGCGCGTCGCCTCGCTCGCCCTGTGCCTGAGTGAGTGAGTGTCTGAGTGAGGGTGCGCGCACGCACGCACGCACTGCTGCAGCCCAAGCACAGTGTCAACACGACGCGTCGCGTCTTTGCGCCACGCCCCGCGCCAAGCCCAGTAGTCTGCGAGGGAGCGAGGCGAGGCGAGGCAAAGTGAGGCGAAAGACGATGATTCCCTTGAGTGGTGAAGATCCACATGCCATACTAGGTACTCGGACCTACGCAGACTTGCTAGCGACTACAAGCCAGCGTCGACTGCGACTGCGACTGCAACTGCGGCGCTCGCCCTCGCATTCACTCACCTCTCCTCAGTTCCTCCGAAATACTTTGACTCCACCTCCAGGGTCTCCTCGCGCGCCCTGTAGTCGTCTAATTCGCCGTCGGATACGCAATAGGCGAGACGAGGACTTCTTCTTCGCCTGAGTCGTGGTGCGCAAGCACGAGATCGATCGGCGGGGAAAAGCGATGGTCATCCTCTAAAATGTTGATATCGATATTGAAGTGAATAAAGGCTCAAATGCGGGAGTCAAAAAACGTCGTAATCAAATTCGTATTCGTATTCGTATGATCAGGATCCGCTATGCGTGGTGTAGAAGCAGCTCAGCTTAAGCGCAGCGATACCAATCTACCTATGTACCAAAGGTTCAAGGGAAGGGAGAGGCAAGCATGTAGTATATACACGCCGCGCCGCGTGGTGTACATCGCGCTCCTCATCCCAGTCAGTCAGTCAATCAGTCAGTCACTTCGTCCCAGACTCCGCAATCGCAACCGCATCCGCAACAACCCCCGCGTCTGAGGTACTTTCCCAATAGCCGTGCCGTGCCATGTCATGCCGCGCTACAGCTACGTATCCCGCCGGTGATGGGATGGGATGGGATGGGATGGAAATGGGCATGCCCCACCCTCCCACACACGCACACCCGCACGCACGCGCGTAGTGTAAGCCCCAAGTACAATTTCCCTCCCTCCCTCCCTCTCGTCCACTGAACCCCGCCGAAGACGGAGCCACTCCGGGAAAGAGAGAGGTAGGTACAATACAACCGCACCACGCGCCTCAATCGCCCCTCGCAGTCGTCAACCTCGAACTGCACTGCACTTTATTTCAATTCTTTCGGTCTTGGGGATCCGCGCCGCGACGAAGGGGCTGTGTACCGTATGTAGGTATCGTACACGGAGCTGACCTTGTGTTGATCGATGCAAGCTTGCGGCAGGGTAATATGGTTGATTGAGTGGGAACAACCTCCTCGACGTCAAAACAGCATCCTTAAACAGCATGAGCTCGCCCTAACTCCCTCTCCTTTGCCACAGCCTTTCTACAGCAGAACCTCGCTTCTCACGCTCTTTTCCAGGCTGAGACAACGTCTCCTGACCCCTATCATGGCAAGAAGATACTGCAGAAGGATTCTCGAGCATGTTTCCCTCTTGGAGAATGCATCTAGTGAAGTTCTGGCACTCGGACCTTAGACTGCGGCGCGCGATACCGAGGTACGAGGTACGAGCGCACGACTCGCAGTTATCAACAGTTACTGCCATCAATGTCGCCGTCGCCGTAGTCGCCTGCAGGGTTTCTGGCAGCCGTCGTAGTTGGCGCGCAGACCATGCCATTGAGGACACGGGTAGAGGCGCCGCGCAGAGAGTCCTTGAGAGGGGAGGAGCCGTGCTCAAGGCCTGCAAAGGAGCGAGCTGGGTCCACCGGGCCTGTTGCCACGCCTTCGATGTCGTTGAAGCGACGAGGCGTCAGCAGGATCGAGTCTGGGACCGTCTGCTTCGGAGAGTCGAATCCGAGCGACGCTGGACGGCGTCGGCGCCGTGAAGCGAGGTTGGGGAATTCGATCATCATCAGCAGGTGATCCACCCACTCGACCTCTTCGAGGAACTCGGGGTCCCAGAACAACCCGGAAAGGCGTCTGGCGACGTTGAATAGTTGCGACATGGAGTGCCCGAGGACGAGAATGGGCATCAGCGCAAGGGTGGCCTTCGGCAATGGCGGTTTAAAAGCGGTGGGCAGGACGTTCGACTGCCATTGCATGGTCGGGCAGACCATCCGTTGCTTCTTCTCAGACCAAGGCGAGCCGAACGTGGCTTTCTGAGCGGCCTCCTTGATGGGCTAAAGGAAGCACAGCGGCTTGTACCGGTAGACGAGAATTTGCAGGGTGTCGTCTTGATCCTCGTGAAGCGGCACCTTCTCCTTCCACTTCTTGGCCAGGACGGCGTTGGGGTCGAGCTCGTAGTAGCTGCGCGGCGAGCCAGCCATCGCCGACGCATGCAGCTCCACCTCCGTTTCCGCCGATGCTTCCTCGAAGATCTGCACCAGGCGGGAGGAATGCTGCCTGATGAGCTGAAGCAGCATCTTGCGGTTCTTACCGTCCGCGAACAGGACATGCCACAAGTTGCTCATCGAGAACAAATTCTCGTTTGTCAGCTTCCACTGGTCCCGGACGACTCCCCGCGGCGGGACCAGGGCGTGTCCCTCGGCCCAGAGGAACTAAACGAAGAAGAAGATGATGAGGCATCGAGGGAGGTGTCAGCCTACTGGAGAGTCATCTGGTCCTCACCCGAGCTCTGCAAGGCGGAACTCACGATGCGACCGGTCGATTGCTCGGCATGTGCCAGGTTGTGCACCAATTGCGCACCGTTCCACCGCCTTGTGAAGGCACAGATCGTCTGCGTGGTGCGCTCGTGGCCGTTGACCTCATTCAGCCGTGCGCAAATCTCCTCGTCTCGTTGCGTTGCCTGCTGCCTATCGCCGGCCTTTCCGTTGATCTGCGGTGTACGTGCGGTGTACTGCCCGGCATCTTGCGAAGTACTGCTTGACGCTCGTACTCGACAGGCTGCGGCAGTGTCCTTGCGGCTGACGAGGCGGGTGCGATGGTCGTAGGCAGAGGCGCAGGGCGAGGAAGGTCCCGAGAGACGAGGTGGGCGGTGCTATGTAGGTATTCGAAGACCGACTTTGTCCCGCCTGCGATGTGTTGACATTGTACCGTGGGCGATGGCGGTAGTGTCCACATGTGCGCGGTGGATCGGCGCGCTGCTGGTGGCATTGAGTGCTCGTGAGATCCTTGTCAGGCTAGTACGACGATCGGGCGTCGAGCAAGATGGCCGGGGGCGGGTGGAGAGGTGGATGTATGCTATTGGCGCCAGGTGGAAGCGCAAAGGGAGGGTGGCGGGAGGCGATGAAAAGTGCTTCTACGCGGTACCCCACGATTCTAGTGGTGAAAGATGGTGGTCGAGCATCTTGGGTTGGGAAGAGAGTCCTCGCTGGTCATCTTGTACAAGTCATGCCTCGCAAGGCCACCGTATCCCTGTACGCAGAGGTGCTAACTGCACACAGGAGGGGAAACAATATACGACGATGAGCATATAACCCCTCCTTATTTACGCACCCGCACCGCGCCGAGACTCACTGATGTCCCCGTCGACTTCCTTGCATGTGCCAGTACCGTCATCGACAGCGGTGCAGGCGCAGAGGGTATCAGTCGTGCGCTCAAAAGAGGAGCTCGGTTGAGGGTCAAGCGGATGGCGATGGCATCTTGAGTCTTGCGCGGTTGGCATTGTGCTCGGTGGCGAGTCGGGCTTTGCAAGTAGGTAGGTAAGTAGGTAGGTAGGTACCTAGGCATGTAGAGCTCGTGTTCGAGCATGCTGCTACTACGACGAAGACGAGAAGAAGTGGACGCTCGAAATCGAGTGGATGAGAAAGGAAGACAAGAACCCCATCCGAAAGAGACGGCTGCCTCCCTGCCTTTTAACCCCCTTCCTTGCCCGCCCCCTGCCGCCATTTTGCTTCCGTCCGCGCAACACGCAAGCGCCCTGAGCGTCGGTGGCGGGACGCGTCCCCACTTCCGTGCTTACCAAGACCGGGTCCAAGTCCAGGGTTAAGGGTCACGTCACGTGAGGGGGGCCTTGCTAATCGCTCATCGAAGTCAAGGAAGATGAAGGAAAAGGACGCAGATCGTCACGGGCACAAGCACGATGACTGGGAGTGGAAGAAGCTGTATAAAGCGTCCCGGCCCCACGTCGACAGGGCGGTGCGGGTGCGGGTGCGGGTGAGGTGAGACGGCGTGCGCTACTGTCTATGTAAGGTATTGCGAAGCGAATGGAGTCAAGTCGAGTCAAGTCGAGTGCGCAGGAGGACGCTCGCGTAGGGTATGGTACAAATGGGAGGTTAACTCTGACTCTGACTCTGACTCTGACTCTGACTCTGACTCGCGGGCCTGAACACGACGAATCCGCCTCCCCATCCATCTCCTCTTCTCTCCTCTCCTCTCCACCTTGTCCTACATCCCCCCATGCTCAGTACAACTCCACGGCACATCCCCACCTTCATAAGCTTTCGCAGGCCTACACCAAGGCACAGCGGAGCGAGGATTGGAGCTAAGTTCCGCATTGGGACGGAGGTCCGCTCGACGCAGGGGGAGGAGCACGCCCAGTTCCCAGTTGTTTGCTGTCATTTGCGCGGCGGGGGAGCCGGTGCCTGCGCCGTTGCTCGAGCTGGTGCTGGTGGAGGAAGAGGAGGAGGGCAGGGAGATGTTCCCCCATGCATTCATCGTAAAGTTTGCGCTGCCGAGGTACGTGTACCCTACGACTTCGTCATCGTCTTCCTCCTCCCCTGTTCCCTCCTTGCCTTTGGCGTCCGCCCCGCCCCCGCCCCCTCCCTGCCACTCATCCTCCGCCACCCCCCGCCTCAACGCCAACACGCCCTTCTGGTGCATGAGGACCCCCGCGTGGCGCACCGCCCTCGCATGATACACCAAGCTCCCAAACTTATCCAGCACCGCAGGCTTCCCAAAGTGACATCCTCCGCCTGCTGGTCCCGCGGCGCTTTCGCGCTCGACGAAGCGTTTGCTAGGGAAGAGGATCTTTACGGGCGGGAGAGGGGGGACGGGGCCGGGGCCGTCCACGTGCACGGCGGAGCGATACGCCTTTGTAGCGGCGGAGTCGCTCTTGGGTAAGGGGAGGGCTGCGCCCAGACCCGAGGCTGCGAGGTGGAATTGTTGGAGCCAGCGGAGGGAGTAAGACCCCATGGAAGAGCCGTGCACCTCTAGGTTGACGGGGTGGCCTCCTTCGCCTTTGCCTTTGCCTTTTCCAGCGACGCCGACACCGAGGATCGCAGCAGACTGGGAGGCCAGCCGCCCAAGGCCGGTCTTGGCGATGTTGTCCCAGCCCCTGATGGGGTATTGGCTTGCCAGAGAGGCGATAATCGTAGGCCCCGAGGAGAAGTCGTACCGTGGGAGGTTCTTGACGGCGGCGTGTCCAGGTGGGAGGGAGAGCGAACGGAGGATGGCGGCGAGCTGGGTGTAGGCGTCCGTGGAGGTATCGCGCTGGTTGCGCGGGAGGACGGGGAAGTCTTGTACGTAGGCTGCGTTCTCCAGAACAGACCAGTCCGACTCGATCAAATTGCCCGTGAGGATACACAGGCGCACCCGGTCAGGGTAGAAGAGCAGCAAGAACTTCATATGCTGGCACGTGTACTCCCGCCCCAGGCTCTTCATGACGAGCGCTACCCAGCCAGGCACAGCCAGCTGGTGCACCCCCGCCGCGGCGCCACCATGTCCACGCCCACCCGCAGTCTGCTCTAGCAGGACGAAGGTCACTTCAGGCCCAGACGGCGCATTACGGCCGGGCTGGGCAGCGGTCCTGCTGGGCAGAATCCCCGCAAGCCAATCAAAGTCGTAGCAGTACGAGGCTACTACTGCGTGACTTAGACCAGCAGGATTGTTCTTCGTCGTCGGGAGGAGAAAGTCCGAAAGGGGCACGCCATCCCCTGCGTAGCGATTATAGCTGCGCTGCGTGGGCGTGGGGCGGTGGTGATTGCGATGATACGTCCAGCCAGTCAGCGCCACTGACTACAGTCGCTACTTGTGCCGCCCCACAACACGCGCATACACTCACCTTGACCGCTCCCTGCCAGAACCTCTCCTCCCCCAAGATCCTCCTCAGCGCAGGCTTTGCCCCACTGCCCAACCCAACGGTGGCGGCGTGCGCGCTTGTCGAGGCGCCCGTTGGCGCGTCATCTGCGTATAGCTCGCTCTTGACCGTCCCCCAATGGGCATTGCTGCTGGTGCTGGACTTTGTCCGCGGTGCCCTGCCCTCCCCAGTTGCACCCTCCGTCTCCGTCATATAACTCCTGCTCTTGAAGTTTGAGCCACTACCGCCGCCTGCGGAGGAAGGCAGTGGCTTGACCCTGCGCTGTCCCTGCCCCTGCACCTCCTCCACCTTTTCATCCTTGGCCTCGCCCCGCCCCTGCCCACCACGCTCCCCCTCCCCCTCACTCTCACTCTCACTAGGCAACCCCTTCTCCCTCCTCCTAGCTCTCTGCCTCTCCCTCCGCGCCTTTTCCATCGCCTGCCGCTCAGATCGGGGAAGCGTGGCAATGCCATTCTGGGGGAGCGTGGGCATCACCGGTGTCGAAGAGGACGACGACGACGAGGCGACGAACTGGAGCTGCACCTGCGCCTCGCTACTACCAGACGGCCCGGCGTACCTTCTGCGCTTGCCATCGCCCTTGTCTTCGCCCTTGTCTTGTGACGGATCACTGACCTCAATGACTTCCTCTCCCTCGACGACGACGCTCTCGTCTTCCGTGTGGGAGCCTGCGTCCGAGTTCGAGTCGGAATCGGGATCGATTATTATGGCGTCATGGTGCTGCTGCTGCTGCGTCTTCATCTTGATCGTGCTCTTCGGCGTGGAGAGGAGTGGGCTAAATTGGAGTGAAGAGGAGCGAGGATGTGCGTAGCGTCGTGGCGGTACGCAAAAAGGCGAGTATATGCTCTTTCCTCTTTGCTCTTGCTCTTGCGCGGGGGGTATACAGGATAGGGAATGGTGTGAGATACGTCCGCGTCTTCGAATGCGGGCCAGAGGAAGTGCAAACAAGGACAGGGACAAGCAAGAACCCATCTAGAGTAGCTCAGCTACAAGTACCCTCAAAAACCCATTTCCTTGTGTGTGTGCCTGCTTTTGCTTTCGCCAAGGTCTCTTGTCTCCCGCACGCACGCACGCCGCGCCACACCACGCCACGCCACTCTAAGTAAAGTACACGCGCGCACGCACGCACGCAACGCGTCGCTCTTTCCGGGGGGAGACGCGCAAAAGGCACCAATACTGTTAGTGCTTTCTATCGCGGGTTCGAGTCCCGTATGGGTCGGTGCATATATGCGTACGAAGTCATGGTCATGGTCACGGTCATAGTCATAGTCATACATTTCCCTCGAAAGAATTGGCTCTACCATACAAAGCAACCATCCCGCCACCTTGACCTCGCCCGCCTCACTTCTCACTCGCACTAACCCCAAACGCAACGCCCGGCCCCTTTTCACTATACGTGCTCTTGAGTGTATACCCCCTCGCCTGACTATCAGCAAACACCAATTTCGCATAAATCGTGCTCCCCAAGAATGGCGCGAGGTCCGTCCGTCCTTTAAATTCGGGAAAGTAATCCGGCGTCTTGAGTGCACGGACATTCGCCGGTTGAGCACCGGGAAAGGCGATCCCCCCGCCTGTACCCGTTGGGTCGTCCATCCCGAGGGGGGTGTCTGCACCGCCGCCGCCGCCGCCGCCGCCTAGGCCGTTCCCACCGCCGCCGATGCCGCTGGAGGATGCCCCGCTGGAGGCAACGAAGCGGGAGAGGGAGGTAATGAGGTGCGGGTTGAGGCCCTTGAGTGTATGTGTGGGTGCGCCCGTGAGGACGAGGAGTTCCCAGAGGGGGTTGCGCCGGTCGATGTCGGGGAGGGAGGCGATGCTCAGGGCAATCGTCTCGGGGAGGGAGGGCGCGGCTTGCCAGTCGACGAGTGGCGGTGTAGGGGGTTTGTTGGGATCGGTGGATGCTACGGCGAGGAATTCGGGGGATATGCCAGCCAGGAGGCGTGGATCAGTCAGCGGCGCCACGGCGTCGGCAAGGAGTGCACGCGGGATCCGAAGCTGAGCGCCACGGAACTCGAGTGCGAGGTGGGTGGGTGTCGTGCCGCCATTAGTCGTGGACGTGGACGTGGACGTGGGGTCGGGGTTGCCGCTGGTATCATCTGCTGCGTCATCGCCGCCGCTGACACCCTCGCCCGCACCATTGCCACCATTGCCAACACCTTGGCCCGCCTGCTGCCCCTCTGCGGCGAGGGCGCGATTACGCCGCTCCTGCTCCTCGATGGCCTCCTTTTCCTTGCCCGAGGTGAGTGCGCCGAGGACATCAAAGTTGCCCTCGTCGTCTGGTGCATTGGCGGCATTGTTGGCCGTGGTGCCGTCGTTGGCGCCATCTGCCTCGCCTAGTGTGACTTTGCCGTCTTTGAAGAGGTACTCGGCGAGGTCGAGGAGGGCGGTGGTGGGCGTGGTGGGCGTGGTGTTGATGGTGCCGGTGCTGCCGTTATTGTCGCCGCTAGCAACATCCTCCAGCTCCCTCACTACACTACCCTCCCTGGCAAGCTGACTAGCGAGATAGGCAATGCACTCGCCCAAACCCACGGCACAGGTCCGCGTACTACCAGGCACAAGCAGTGCATCCATGACGCAACTGACGGTACTTCCCCTCCATCCTACATCGACGACGCATGCGCCCATTTGGCCCACGGCAAATGCGGATACGAGTGCGGCGTCTACGAGGCAGAATGCAGGTGTGTTGAGCTCCTCGAAGAAGATTTTGTGGATGCGCTGTGAGGATGCGCGGGTGATGGCTTGTGGTGGGAGGGAGAGGAGGGTGACGCTGGAGTTTGTGCTGCGGATGACGGGGAGGGAGAAGAAGATGAGGTGGTACCTGTCGGGGGGGTGTGGTTCGAAAAGATGGGTGTGGGTGTGGGTGTGGGTGTGGGTCAGCAATGGGATGGTGTGTTAGGATGCCCACCGACCCACCCACGTGCACACCCTGCACGCACCACAAGGCCTGCATGCCCTCCCAGTCGCGGATGATACCACCCACCATGGGGTGATAGATGTGTACGGGATCCTCTTGGTAATTCTGTGGATTGTTGATGGCATCCTCGAGGAAATGCCCGACGAGGTAATCACTGGGCTTGACGGGACTCCTCCAGTACTCTGCCCCTTGTTCCACCACCCCATCCGGTACAGGCCCGCCCTCTTCGATTTGCCGTACTCGTACACGCCATTCTGCGAGGAGACGGGCATGGGAACGACGGAGACCGACGCGGGATGGGAGCTCAATGGAAGGCTGCTTGAGGACGTCGTGGATGCCAAAGCCCGCGCGGATGGTGTGGGAGCCATGGGCGATGATGACGGTGCGGGCCTCGCGGGCCATGGTCGGGTGCACAAGGGGGGTGGGGTTGAGCGGTGTTGACCTGGTGGGTAGTTGGTAGGTTGGTTGGTTGGTTGGTATGTTGTCTGCCTTTAGTTGATTGGATGGAGTGAGTGAGTGAAGGAGTACAATACTTGGTGAGTTGATTCCCTTTGACTCCTTCCTTCCTAAGCGTCGTTTCCACTGCACGACGCGTCCAATCCAATTCAACGGGAAGAGACGCGGCGCGGGCGTGGCAGCCAAGGAAAGACAGAGTGGCGCGGGAAATTTGGAGTTCGACTCTCTCTCTCTTTCTTGCCTCTTGACTTCGCACCTCCCCATCCACACACCACCACCACCATGTCACAGCGCATCGAAAAGGGACCCAAGTTCACGCCCGCCTTGGGTGGCGCTGCACGGCGTAGGGTCGCAGCAGCGCCCAACCAATCACACCCGCAGCCATCCACGTCGTCGTCACGGCCACAGCCACAGCATACAGCCATGTCTCCGCCCATGCGAGCCAGTGCCGCCCTTGGTCCATCCTCTGCATCAGCAACGGCAGCCACGGCAGCATCAGCACAGACAGCGCAACAGCACGCACACCAGCCAGCACCACCGACACAACCCGCACCTCCACCGACACCCACACGCAGCTATGCTCACACGGCCCCATCCGCCCGTGCATCCTCGTCCTCGACGGGCACTGGCATCGGCAGTGGCACCGGCACCACCGCCACATTCAGACCACCCTCACTCGCACCAGTCAATGCCAAGCGGCCTGCAGGAATCACGCCAGGCGCAGGATCCACAAATCAGCCTCGTCCATCCGCTGTGGTGGCGCCATCCCGCTCCATGGCACCACCACCTCGTCCCGCCCCAGTCCGTCCCGCGCCAGTTGCCATTCGAGCCAGGGCACCCAGTGTGTCCAAGGTGGCGCCAGTGCCCGCCAACGGCACCGAAAGTGCAGATTCATTCGCACCACCAGATCATCGAAGCGAAACACGAGACACACCCGCCACACGCATCGCTCCTACACAGTCACCCTTTACGCCTAGGCAGCCACCACCACCACCTGCACCGACTGCCCCCACCCTCGCACAAGACGAAGCGGACACCGCCAGTACCAGCACGCCGAGCCAAGCAGCCATTGAATTCCCCGCATCGGGTAGTACCGCACAGCAACCCACACGCGCACCCGCCAGGGAACCGCAGCCAGAACAGTCCACCACCACCACCACCCTCGATGCTGGGGCTCCCCGCGCCACATCGCGCAAACGACTGCGAGCGCCGGCAGCGACACAACGCCAAAAGGGACTCCCCGAAGGCCACCCTTCCAAGCCCCTCTCGGCTTATTTCCTCTTTATGCAGCACCAGCGAGGCGAGTTACGCCAGTCCCGCCCGGATGCCTCGGCCGTAGAAGCCACCAAGCTCTGTGGTCAGGCCTGGCGCCAAATGACCGATGCAGACAGGGACACATGGGAGCACAAGGCTGCAACGCTTCGCCAGCAGTACGACGACGACGTTGCGGCGTGGAAGGAGCGTACCCCCAATTGGGCTACCCTCCTCGAAGAGGCAGAGTCAGCCGCCAAGGCCGAGGGCAACAAGCGCACTCGGCGCGATGCTGCTCCAGGCGCCCCAAAGAGACCGCCATCAGCCTACCTCCTCTACACACAGGAGACGCGCAGGGCCGAGGCCGAGGCTAGGGAAGGGGCTGGCGCTGTTGCTCCCCGCGAGAGCTTCGCCGAGGTCAACAAACGCCTGGGCGACACCTGGCGTAACCTGCCACTCCAACGCAAACAGCCCTTTCTCATTCAGGCAGAGAAGCTCAAAAAGGCATACGATGCCGAGGTACAAAAGTGGCGTCTGGAGCACAGTGGCGGCGGCAATCAAAGCGAGGCAGGTGACTCGGCCCCATCCGACGGCGCCGCCTCGGACGACGAGTCCGACTACACAGACGGCGGCACACGCATCCTCATCTCCCGTTCGGGCAAACGTCGCCGTAGTACACCTCGACGTCGTGCAAGTGGCCGTCGCGCACAGAGCGAGAAGCGCTCCATCAGCGACGACGAACGCGAGTACGCTGAGCTCGTCGCAGCGCACGGGGAGAACCTCGCCGACTTGCGCTTCGACCCCAAGACGACGAACATGGCTGACTTGGCTGCTGCTGAGCTCAAGGCTGGGCGCGTGAGTAAGCGCACGTTCGAGCTCGACCGTATTCGCCTGAAGCAGCTCGAGGACGCAGCTGCGGCGCGCAAGGCAGAGAAGATGAAGCGAATTGCGCAGCGCAGGGAAATGAAGGACAAGCTCAAGAGGAGGCGCAGGGGCGAAGAAGTGCAGTTGCCGCGCTATGATCCGCGCTTGGACCCCGCCAATCGATGGACGGGTGAGCGTGGCGACGACGTTGAGCGCAGCAATGACGCCGCGCAGGCAGCCGCAACCACTGCTCACACCGCCAACCCCAATGAAGAGGAAGTTGGTGAGAGGCTGTACGGCGACGACGGCGACGACGACGACGCGGCCGACGTCGAGGACGCGCTGGGCGGCCGCCCACTCGACAAGGAGAAGCGCGCAGACCATCTGCGCATCCCCGACTTGGACTCTTCCGATGACGAGGCGGGCACGGGTGGCGACCGCAGCTCCTCGCGGCGTCCCGGTGCGACTGCCGGCAACGCCTCAGACGACGACGAAGACGGCGACGGCGCCCTCTCCGATGCGGGCTCGACCAAGACGGCTACCTCGGCGGGGACGTTCCTCTCCCTCCGAGAGAACGCACACGCCCCGCAGATGCGCATCGTCGATGGCCGCATCGTCATTGACGAGTCGAGTCTCAATATCCAGCGCTCGACGGAGCAAGTCTTCGAAGAGGGCGATATGATCGATGAGGAAGCGGGTCATAAATTCGTCAACTCCAGTACGGGGTCTAAGCGCGTGAAATCCGCGCGGTGGGACGCGCGCGAGACGGAGGCTTTCTACCGCGCAGTAGGGATGTGGGGCACAGACTTCGAAATGATTGCGAGGATGTTTCCCGAAAGGACGCGCAAGCAGATCAAGACGAAGTGGACGCGCGAGGAGAGGGCCAACCCTGCGCGGCTGGACGCGGCTTTTGCAAGGAGGATCCCCGTTGATTTGGGGGATTATGCTATCATGGCGAATGTTGACTTGAGTGGGCCGCCGCCAAAGGTAGGGGAGGGCCAAGGCGACGGCAACGGCGGTGGCAACGGCGGCGAGGACGACGAGGATGAGGACGCACCGCCCCGCATCAAGAAAGCCGAGACGGAGCCGCCCTCCGGCGAGGGCGAGGGCGGGAACGGCGATGCCGACGGCGGCGGTGATGCTGCGCAGCCCCCAGCCCCACGAAAGACCTCCCAAACACCCGATCCCGCCTCTGCACTTGCGCGTCCCACGTCCAGTTCCAACTCCACTGCCAAAGCCCGCTCTCAGCTCGAGCGCGAACGCGAACGCGAGCGCGAAAGGTCTGCGCGTGGAGAAAGAGAACGCGCGAGGAGGGGGACGATCTCGAGTGTGGGGGTTGGGGAGGAAGGGGAGGAACCGGAGGAGGAGGTGCTTGACTTGCCGGTTGAGGAGGAGGTCATGCAGAATGTGGAGCTGGCGGGGGCTTGGTAAGGTAAGCTGAGCGGGGGCGGTATGATTTTTTTTTGTTTGTTGCTAAGAGGGTGTTGAGGTTGGTTTCGGTTCCTTGGTCTGTACTGTACTCATTCACTTCCCTTCATGTACTCCTAGCCTGTGCCTCTTTCTCTTGTACTTCACTACCTTTCTCTTCTCTTCTCTTCTCTTCAATTTCGTGGCAGTCCCTCCCACGCACTTGCGTTGCTAGAGCCCGAGTCCAAGTCCGAGTCTGAGTCCGAATCCGGATCCGAGTGAGTCAGAGCCAGAGCCAGAGCCAGAGCCCGAGTCGAGTCAAAGTCCATCTCACATCTCACATCTCACATCTCAGATCTCAGATCTCAGATCTCACCTCTCTCAAAGTCCAAGTCATCTGACTTCCGGTACATACTTCCGGTGGTTTTGGTTTGTTGTCCAGCGCAGTGCAGTGCAGTGCCCGCGGTCAATAACTCCAGTCCAGTCCCGTCCAGTCCAGTCCAGTCCAGTCCAGTCCAGTCCAGGTCAGGTCAGGGCAGACCAGGTCTGTCCATGTCCATGTCCATATCCATATCCAAGGAGCGAATGAGCTGAGCCAGCCGAGCCGAGCCGAGCCGAGCCTAGTCAGGGAAGTGGTGCAGTCCAGGCCAGTCCAGCTGGCACTGATACTGGCACTCGTACTGATACTGTCACTGGCACGGGCATTGGCATTGGCATTGGTATTGAACATCCGAATCTTGTCTGGGTCCGAGTCTGAATCTTAAGTGTGTATAGTACAAGTTAATCGCCCACGCGCCCGCTACGCCCGCTACGCCCGCTACCTCTCCCCCGCACGACTAGCGCTTCTCCCGGGGTACTCTCCCCCACTCGTGGCCATGGCCATTCGACTCTCACTGCGTTCCCCCGCTCGAGAAGCACTCCGCTCGCCCATTCGACTCTCGCTGCGTTCCCCCGCTCGAGATGCACTGCGCTCCCCCGCACGACTAGCACTCCTTTCGCCTGCGCGACTGGCACTGCGCTCCCCTCCTCCGGCAGCGGCGGCCTTGCGCTGCGAGCCCGCGCTGCTGAACGAGGAGGACGAGGACCGGCGGAAACAGAGGAACTCGAGGGCCGTCGTCTTGCGCGAGGAGAGGAGAATCTTACGTACGTCTTCGAGCTCTGCTTGGAGGTTGAGTGGTGGCGTTGCGCCGTCTTTCCCACCAGCGCCCGCACCAGCCGCACCAGCCGCATCAGGGCACTTGGCAGATAAGACTTCGTAGATTTGCTTGAGTGTTGCCTCTGCCTTGGGCGTGGCAAAGGGCGCGAGGGTCTGGTGTACGAATTCAATTTCGAGGGTCGCCTGGAGCATCCCGCCGATACCGAAGCGCGGGACACGGCCAAAGGAGTCGAGGATGACGGCTGCGAGGTTCTCGAGGAGTGTGGAGATGGTGCGTCCTACGAGGGGCTTGGCGGTGGACTGGACTTGCGCGTGGACCTGCACGAGTGCGAGGAGGGCCTCGTAGATGAAGGGGTGGACCTCGCGCGGGCGTGGGAGGGAACCCCAGTCTTTGCCCGAGTGAAGGATCCCGCGCGTAAAGACCGAGGAGAGGGCATCGGCCTTGCGCTTGATAAAGTCTGCAAAGAGGATATCGTCTAGCTGGCGCGCGACCTCGTCGATCGTGGAGAGGTCCTCGCTCATCTTGCAGTGGTACACCTCTTGGAACTGCTTGGCCATGGTGGGCACGAGGACGCGGTTCAGGTGCGAGAGATTGGTCACGGCGAGGAGGATGCGCGTGTCGAGCTCCTGGACATCGACGGTGAGGCGCGAGTTGCCCACGACTTTGTGGCTGGTGGACACTGTGGGGTCCAGTGGATCGTACTCGGAAAAGGCGAGGTGGACGAGGCCGTCGAGAAAGGCGTACAGGGCGTCGAGAAAGGCGCCCTTGATGCGCGACGTGCACTCGGGAGGCACACCCGTGTCCCGCGAGCGCGAGGCGGTGCCCTCGTACGGATCCCGGTCCCGTCCCGAGGCAATGTGGTAGGCGGCGCGGCCGTTGCTGCGGTGAAACGAGGAGAGGTCGCGGAGGAAGAGCGTCGTGCTCTGCTCATCAGGGTTGATGGTCCAGTCCTCGAGCATGTAAAAGATCTTGGCATCGCCCTGCCAGAGGTTGCACAGCACCTCGGTAAAGGCAAAGCGCGCATTGGCCATGAAGGACTTGAGCGTGGCCGCCGTGGTGCCGATTTGCATGCCCGTGAGTGCATTGACCGTCTCGGCGAGCTCCTGGAGGATAATGTGCATGTAGTGGGCCGCCGTCATGCTGCACGTGTTCTTGGGCACCCAGTCGGGGAGTGGGGACAGGGCCTGCCGAGCGAGAATGGACACATCGGTGAGGTGCAAAAAGGACGAGAGGTGCTGGACGTACGACTCAATGGCCTCAGAGGCCCACGTCTTGGCGCGGGCCTGGATGGCGGGCGAGTTGCTCTTGGGGAATTTCCCCTCGGAGTGGTCGCGGCACACTCGCCAAAAGGACGGCAGCGTCTGCACCAGATTCTCTGAAATGGCGCGTACGAGGTGATGAATGGCCTTCCAGGTGGCCGCCCCAATCGACCGCTCAAAGTTGGGATCGCCACGGCCGACTTGGCGGAGGCACGTCTGGACATCGCGGGCGCGGTCCTTGTCGGTGCGCGGGAGGAGGTCGCTCATGGTTCGCGAGGCCGAGACCTTGTTGAGGGCAGAGGAGTAGGATGCCTTCATGAGCGTGACGATGTGAGTGTGTTGAGACTCGAGGAAGACGGCGACGGGGTCCTGGCGTGGGGAGAGTTCCAGCAACATTTCAATCGTCTTTTCCTGCTCCTGTACGCTGCGCTTGGGCTCCCTCAGCGCGCTGAAGAGCTTCTTTTCCATGTCCTTCATCGTCTCTTCAACTGCGTCCCACACCTTTCTGAACACCCGCTGCTGTTGCTGCCTCTGCTTTTCGTTTCCCTGGGCACGTGGGTCGCCCATCTGGCCTGCGTGGGTATTGAATGCGAGGAGCTGACCTGGGCGCGTCTCGAGGAGGTACTTGCCCTTTTCGTAGTCGCGCAGTGCAGCGTCGTACCTGCCTGCCTCTACGCTGGCAGCAAGACTACCGGGCAAGTTGAAGAAGAATTTGCTGCGTTCAAATACGCCGAGTGTAGAGCGGAGACGCATGGCCTTGAGGTTGTTCTCCAAGACGGGCGTGAAGACTTGGTCTGCGCGTGCGCTCGCCTGTGCGAGAATCTCCTTGAGCTCCTTGACGCCATAGTCCGAGTCAGGACGGAGGGGACCGCGCTCCGTCTCCTTCATCTCGCGGTAGACGCCATCGGTGGTGGCCTTGACGGCTACGAAGCGGTCAAAGTTGTCCTCGACGAGGACCTTGAGTGCGTGGCTGCGCTGCTCGATGTTGTCCTTGAGCTGGTTGAGGCCATGACTGAGGTCGGCAAATGTGGCCTCGGGGTGAATGGTGCTGAGAAAGAGTTTTGGGTCAAAGGCCTTGGAGGAGACGGAGACTTGTGCGCGCAGTTCCTTGGGCAGTTGGCGGATGGCGATGCGCGAGTGCAGGCCCAAAGGGTCGGGCTCGTCGGCTGCGATGAGGCCGGCCGTGGCGGGAGAGTCTTCGTTGTGGTCGATTTCCTCGAAAACGGTGGGCTGGAGGCTGTCGAGGCGGTATGCCTTGAGCAGCGTTGCCTCGTCGACTTCGAGGTCCATTGCGAGCGTGGTGGGGTGTAAGGTAGAGCGTGGGGTAGAGCGTGGGGGTAGAGCGTGATATGCCCTATAAGCCCCTCTCTCTCAGGGGTGCATTGGTGCTAAATCTACCTCTTGACTGAATGTGTGCGGTGCCTTTTGGTCGTTGGTGTATGTATGCTACAGTAACCGTAGTCTGGCGTTGAATCGCGGGTTAGGATCGAAGGTCAGGGCCAACTCTCACTCTCACTCGCTCCCCCGGGGTGTTGCTGTGTTGCTGTGGGGGGGCCGGGCGTAGGGCCGATGCCGTGGGCCGACTCCTGAGCTCGGAGCCGAGAAAGAGAGACGCGGAAGACGCGACGCGTCGTGTAAAGTGGCGGCGGAAGGGGGCGCGTGGGCCGCGTGGGCGTGAGGGACGCACAGAAGCTGAGTAAGTAAAAACGGGTCTGGAAGAAGGAAAGACTTCAGGCAGGAATCGGGTGAGGATGGAACATGATGGGCTAAGTACATACAATCCCACGCCATTGGCACCACAACACTTGATCCGCGCCCACCCCGTCAGCCATGCCATCGACGATACAAGGCGACGACGACGAAGGCGAGGACTTCTTCCAATCCTCGCCTACCCACCCTTCCTCTCAGCCGCAAGCACCCTCATCCCCTCAATTACAGTCACAACCTGCCTCGCCAGTCAAGAATAGTCTATTCCGCGGTGGGAGTGACGACGACGATGGCGATGGCGATGGCGGCGATGATGATGTGCACAAGTGCCGAGGTAGCACGCAAAATGGCACCCGGACTACGGGGTACGAGCCCGTCGTGGTGCGGCGTAAGAAGATGAAGCTCGAGCATCGCCCAGATGACCAGGAGCACATTGCGTCTGCGTCTGCCTCTGCCTCTGCGGGTCCATCTCGGAGTGTCACGCCCACCACCACCACCGCCGCCGCCACCAACGCTACCACCCCCTCTACACCCCCATGGACCCGCAAATACATTGGCCACTTTTGCGTAGCTGGGTGGTCCCTCTCCAAGGGGAGAGGGTACGCAGAGCAGGGCGCAAAGGTCACGATACAACGGCACAATCCCAATGCCACCGCAGCGGGGGCAAAGGGTGGAGGTGCGGGTGGTGCACCCAAGAAGCCTCCACAGAAGAAGCAGACGAAGCTCAACTTTGGTGCTGGCGGTGGCGGTAGCGGCAAAAGCAGTCTGTCCTCAGCCGGCGCAAAGAAGCAGCAGCAGCAAAAGGAAGACTACGTCGTGCGCTTTGGGAACATGCGAGGCTTCGAGGTGGGCCGCCTCCCCACTGAAGTTTCCGTGTGGGTCTCCAAGCTCATGGACCTGGGCATTGCCTCTTTCGAGGGGCACGTAGTCGACTGCCCGCCCGTCCTCTCCGTAGGGTGCGACATCCTCCTCGATATCAAGGCTTACCTCTTGCGGGACGCCTTTCCCGACTCGGAGACGGTCCGGCGCAGCCGCACTACACGTAATGGCTCGCCCGCAAGAAACTTTTACGAGGACACACAGGAGACGAGCGGAGAGCGCGAGCTCAGGCAGCGAAAAGTCGCACTCGCCAGACTGTTTAGGGCCTGTGACCTCAGGCCATCCCAGGCTAATGCAATGTTGCAACAGCATGCCGCTGCTGCCGATCAAGAGGGCGCAGGGCCTGGGTTCGGGGCAGGGGCAATGTTGGAGCAGTATGGGGGGAGCAAGCAAGTCTTGCAGGGTACAAGGGGGGGCAGTAATACACCCAATAGTACAGCCACAGCCACACCCACACCCACACCCACGTCTGCTACGACGCCTACCCCCGCACCCGACGCACCCGAAGCACCCGACGCAGAGGCCGACGCCGACGCTGACACGGCACCCAACGACGGCACAGAAATGGAGCAAGACGAAATGGCGCAAGTCTACACCAAGGCACAGAAGCACGATGCCGAGCTGCCCGAGGTAGATCCGCCACCGAGCTTCGCACTCACGCTCCGGCCCTACCAGAAACAGGCGCTGGGGTGGATGCGGAATATGGAGATGCCTGCTCATCTTCGGCAGGGAAGAGAGGGACAGCGGCAGGAGGCTAGTCTTCATCCCCTCTGGCAGGAGTATCACTTCCCGCCGGAGGAGGGCGATGGGAATCCTGAGAACGACACTGCAGGCGACCGCTTCTACTTCAACCCTTACATCGGAGAGATGAGCCTTGAATTTCAGCCCGCGAGTCATGGCACCCGGGGGGGTATCCTGGCAGACGAAATGGGTCTTGGCAAGACGATCATGGTCGCTAGCCTCCTTCACGCCAATCGCCCGCCCAGCCAGGGCGAAACAGGCGACGAGGGCGACGGCGACGGTGACGATGAGGGCGCGGGTTCAGAAGAGGAAGGCGGCGGCCGTGCACGGCAGCTAGTCGATCGTTCGGGTCCACGCCAGACGTCGCTCGCTGCAGCCTTTGCCTCGTCGTCGTCGTCGGGCGTGGGCGGGGCCACCCGCAACTCGCCGGCGCCTGCGCGGGTGACGCTCGTCGTAGCGCCCATGAGCCTCGTCGGGCAGTGGCGCAGCGAGCTGGAGCGTGCCAGCCAGCCGGGGACGATGTCAGTACTGCTCTATTACGCCGAGGGCAAGTCGGACCTCGTAGCGCGCATCGAGGGCGGCAGCGTCGACGTCGTGGTGACGTCGTATGGCGTACTCGTCTCCGAGTACAAGCGCTACGTCGACTCGGGCGGGAGCGGTGCGTCTGCGCGCGCCTTCGGCAAGGCCGCCCCGCTCTACGGCGTGCCCTGGTTCCGCGTCATCCTCGACGAGGCACACACCATCCGTAACCGCAGTACGCGTGCCGCTCGCGCCGCACATGACCTCACTGCACGTCGCCGCTGGTGCCTCACAGGCAGCCCCATTGTCAACCGCCTGACGGACCTCTACTCCCTGCTGAGCTTCCTCCGCGTGGAACCCTGGGGCGACTTCAGCTTCTTCAATTCCTTCATTGGGAAGCCCTTCGCAGCGGGTAATGCCCGGGCACTCGAAATCGTACAGGTCATACTGGAGAGTATCCTCCTCCGCAGGGAGAAGCGCTTCAGGGATAAGAACGGCCAGCCGATTGTCCGACTCCCACCGAAAGACGTACGCATCCAGACACTACACTTCTCACCCCTCGAGCGCAGGATCTACGATCTGTGCTTTGACCGCGCGTGGGTGCAGTACCAGCGCTTGAGTCACGATGGGAGTGTCACGCGCAACCTCAGTGCGATTTTCAGCGTGCTGATGAAGCTCAGGCAGGCAGTCTGCCATCCGTTGTTGGTGTTGCAGGCTATGCAGGCGGGGCATGCGCGCGCAAAGGAGCAGGGTGTTGAGGATTTGGATGAGGAGGCGAATGAAGAGGTGCAGAGGTTGGTGGAGCAGTATCAGGCGGGGCAGGAGGGCGGGGACGAGACCGAGCGCAGCGAGGGCGAGGACGAGGGCGGCGCCATTACGCAGGCCGCCCCTTTCCTCACTACCACCACCACCACCACCACCACGACGCCCACGCCCACGCCAGACACCTTCCGCTCCTCGACGAAACTCACTGCCCTCCTCTCGGACCTGTCGATCCTACGACAGGAAGAGCCAACCTTCAAAGGCGTCATCTTCAGCCAGTTTACCTCCTTTCTGGACCTCGTGGAAGTCGTCCTCCGGCGGGCGGGACACCCGTTCCTCCGACTGGATGGAAGCACCCCGCAAAAGGAACGTGAGGCGGTGCTCCGGGCTTTTGCGGAGGCGGGTGGCGGCGGGGGTGCGGGTGCGGGCGGCGGTGCTGGTGCTGCTTCAGCCTCGACTGCCCCGCAACATACCCTCCTCCTCATTTCCCTACGCGCCGGCGGCGTAGGTCTGAACCTCACATCAGCGCGACACGTCTGGTTACTCGATTGCTGGTGGAATGCTTCCACCGAGGAACAAGCCGTGGATCGTGTTCATCGGATTGGGCAGACGCGCGACGTGGTTGTGCGGAGGTATATCATTGCGGAGAGTGTTGAAGGGAGGATATTGGAGATTCAACGGAGGAAGGTGGCGCTTGTTAGTGAGGCGTTGAGGGGGGGGAAGGGACAGGAGGGAGAGGGCGAGAGTGAGACGTTGGAGAATTTGAGGATTTTGTTTGGGGAGAAGAGGTGAGCGTGAGCAGTGGGCGGTGGTGCGGGTCGCACGCTATGTAATGTTATCACGATCACGGGTGTGTATGATGGGATTGCAAAGAGCAGCGAGACTGCAACAGTACATTGGTCTGGTTGCCTGAATCCATGCATGCACGCATGTATGCCTGCATGCTGCCATGTGCTCTGCTACTACTCTCCCCGTTGCGTGACTTGGGTAGCCTGGCGGTGTGTGAGTGGGAGCGTGGGTGGGAGCGAGATGGTGGTGGTGAGTCAACAGTGTGGAGTGGGCGGGCGCGCGCATATTGTGTTCTCTCTCTGCGCCACGCTACTCACCAACCGAACCTTCTGCCTGACCAACTCCCTAAACCTCTTTACTCTATTCTCGTATGCCCTCTCCCTCTTCTTCTGACTAGGCGGCTTATGGAACTTCTGCTCCCTATACTGCTTGAACACGCCATTACGCGCCAGCAATCCACTGAGGTTCCGCCACGCAGCAGAGAGGTCCTGCCCCTTTACGAGGACGGTGCGTCCCGTGACGGGCGTGACGGGGGGTACGCCGTGGCGCGGACGCTTGGCCCAGAGGGCTTCTTGCTCGGCGTAGAGGTCTTCCCGGGATTGTGGGAGGGGGTGGTAGGCCGAGGAGCCTGTGAGGCGGGAAGAGGAGGAGGAGGAGGAGGGAGAGTATGCAAAGGGGTCGTCTTGCGTCATGGCGCGGCGGAGGGAACCCCAGTTGGAGGCTGACGACGACGAGGCCGACGCCGACGAGGCCGATGCGGGAGAGGCGTGTGGAGAACCAGCGAAGAGACCAGTATCTGGCTGTGGTGATGACGACGACGACGGCTCCGCCTGCGACTGCTCCTCGTCGGCTACAGCCTCGGCGGTACTGCGAGTATCGAATGGCGCAGTGGTAGCAGTCGTGGCACCCTCTTCCTGCACGCTGGTAGCAACGTCACCCTCAGCAGCGGTAGTAATTCCCGAGGGGAAATCGCTCTTGCTGCCGCTGCCGTCGTCCTGCTGCTGTTGGCGAGCGTAGGGAAACGTCGAAAAGGCCAGAGGGGACGACGTCGACGACGGTGCGGCGTGGTGCCGTGGGAGGAGGAACGAGGGAGACGCTGCGAGGGCGGCGGGCCTCTGCGAAAGGGTGACCCGCAGCATGGAGGATGCCGAGCGCAGCATGGTGGGCGACTGACTGTGGGGGTTTGTCGTTGGGTCGAGACGAGATGGCGCGGTGAGGAGTGCAATGAATGCTTACCGTCCAAAGGTTCCACCAATCCGAAGGAACGGGCGGCGCTCCAGGCGGCGGTTCACGCGGCTGAGGGCACTTTTCGCGCGGCTTCGGATCCGAGGCGGGCCCGGGGGCGGGGCGGGGCGGGGTGTCACGCGCTTGGCACTGGAGCAGTGTTGTGGAGGGCAGCGGTGGGTGGCAGTGTTATCGTCGGTGGGTGGTGGTGGTGGTGGGCCTGTGCTGAGTGACTGAGTGAGTGGACGCGCCAACACACGCGCACGCACGCACGCACGCACGCACGCACGCACCGCCCAGCCCAAGCACAGCCGGCGATCGAGGCGGGCAGGCGGGCAGGCGGGCGAAGGGGGGAATGGTCGAGGAACAACGAACATGGTACTGTACGGACGAGGATCGTCCAGACGACGCACGGACGACGGTGTTGCTGCTCCTTGACTGTCTGCCACTACAGCCACGACCACAACCACAACCACAACCACCAACACCAACGCCGCATCCCAGCCAGCCAGCGCACAGGACCGCACACTCTACCACATCTTCCAGTGCAGTGGGAGCAGCAGCAGCAGTGACAGCAGCATTGGCATTTGCAGTGACAGGAGCAGCACAGGAATTCGCAGCGACAGCAGCAGCATAGGCATTCGCAGCCCCCACAATGCCACGCTTCGACGATCATCTCCCCACGCGCCCCGTGGACCGAGACAAGGCAGAGAGCGAGCTCAGCCAGCACATCAAAAAGGCAACGAACCCAGATGAAAAGGCGCCCAAGCAGAAGCATGTCAGGAGTGCGTAGAGTGGGGTGGCGTGGAACCACAGACAGACGAGGGCGGGACGACAGGATGCTGACCCTATACACCACCTCACCACACCCACCACACAGACTGCATCGTATACAGCTGGGACTACCACAGCTCCCAGTCCATCTGGACCGGCCTCCGCGTACAGCCCATCCTAAACGATGAAGTGCAGACTTTCAAGGCACTCATCCTCGTCCACAAGGTCCTTCAAGAGGGACACCCCATTGTCCTGCGCGAGGCACAGGCACAGATGGGCTGGTTCGAGACGTGCGCACGCACCGTGGGCTCCGACAGCATGCGCGGATACGCACCCCTCATCCGCGCCTATGTCCAGTTCATCCTCGCCAAGCTGCGCTTCCACCGCCACCACAAGGAGTTCAATGGTCTATTCGAGTACGAAGAGTACATTTCCCTCAAGAACATCGACAATCCCGACGAAGGATACGAGACCATCATGGATCTCATGAACCTCCAGGACCACATCGAGCAGTTCCAGAAGCTCGTCTTTGCCCACTTCAAGGGTTCTGCCAACAACGAGTGCCGCATCTCTTCCCTCGTCTCCCTCGTCAAGGAGAGCTACGGCATCTACAAGTTCCTCACTTCGATGCTCCGTGCCATGCACAGGCGCACAGACGCAATGGACGCACTCGAGCCCCTCCGCGGCAGGTACAATACCCAGCACTATGCCCTCCGCCGCTTCTACTACGAGTGTGCAAACCTCAAATTCCTCACCAGCCTCATCAATGTCCCCAAGCTCAACCACGACCCTCCCAATCTATTCGATTCCCCCGATGGGCCTTCACTCCCGCCACGTCGCGTCGAGTCTACGCCCAAGCCGGCCACGCCTCCCCCACCGGGCCCTTCCCAATCGGAAATCGATGAGCAGGCCAGGATGCTCAAGGAGTACGAGGACAAGCAGCGCGCTCTCAAGGAGCAGGAAGAGGCCGAGAAGCGCAGGCAGGCAGAGTTGCAGGCACAGCAGCAGCGCGACTTTGAGGAGCAGCAGCGTATGCAGGCGGAGCAGCAGCGCCTCGCCCAGGAGCAGCTCATGCGTTCCCAGATGGACCAGATGGCCTCGGGCCGAGCGGCAGAGATGGAGCGGGAGATGCTGGCGATGCGTGGCCAGTACGAGCGCGACCAGCTGATGCTCGAGCAGTACGACCGCAGAGTGAAAGCCCTCGAGACGGAGCTGGCCACCATTGGACAGAATGTCAATGCTCAGCTGGCCAGCAAGGACGACATGCTGCGCCAGTTGCAGGACCAAGTGGGCCTCTGGCGCAACAAGTACGAGGCCCTCGCCAAGCTCTACTCGCAGCTCCGCACAGAGCACCTCGAGATGCTGGCCAAGTACAAGCAGATGCAGATCAAGGCAGGCAGCGCACAAGAGGCCATCGACAAGATGGAGCGCATGGAGAGGGACGTCAAGGCAAAGAACCTCGAGCTCGCAGACATGATTCGCGAGCGAGACCGCGCACGCTTCGACTTGGACCGCGTCAAGGCGAGCCAAAAGGAAGAGTTTGACCGCCTCAAGCGCGACCTCATGTTTGCCAATGAGCGTGCCGAGGATGCCACCCGCGCAAAGAGCTCCGAGGTGTCGTCGATGATGAGCACCCTCAACCGCCAGATTGCAGAGCTGGAAGACGAGCTGCGAAGCAAGCGCGGCAACACCGACGACTTGCTGAGCCAGCTTCAGGCCAAAGACGACGAGATTGCACGCATGCGCGAGGAAAAGGACGCCGAGATCATGATCATGCAAGAGGGCATGGATGCAACGATTAAGCAGATGAGCGAGCTGCAAATGAACCAGGGCGACAATGACGCTGCCGTCAATGCGCAGATTGACACGCTCATCCTCGACAATACCAAGAAGCTCAATGCCATCATCGACTCGATCCTTCAGGCATGCGTGGAAAAGGTCGACGATGCCATCTACGAGCTCGAGTCCCCCTCGGCATCTGGCAACAATACGGCCACGCCCGAGTATGTCCTGTCGATGATTGAAAAGGGCAACAATTCAGCCACCGAGTTTGCCACGACGTTTACGCTCTACCTCTCGCAAGAGGCCGGTGGGGAGCACGTCGAAGTCATCAAGCGGGCCAACCAGCTCGCCCAAGTCATCTCCGACGTCCTCGTATCTACCAAGGGCATCACGCGTCTTGCGCAGACCGACGACGCCGCCGAGCGCATCGTCTCGACGGGCCGTACCTCGGGCGATGCCCTGCTGCGCTTCTTTTCCTCCCTCTTCTCCTACCGCCTCGCCTCGGTACCCGCCAACCAACGGCGCGAAGTGGTGGCGCGCTCGAACCTCTCTGCGCGCGAAGCATTCAAGGCGCTGTCGGACGTCGTAGAGGGCATGGTCAAGGCGGGCAACACGATGCTGGCGAATGCCAATGGCGATATCGGGGACATTGTCGAGCGCGAAATGAACTCGGCGGCCAATGCCATTGAGGCGGCTACGCAGCGGCTGCAGAGCCTCCTGGCACGGCCAAAGGACACGTCCAAGTACTCTGCCGTGGATCTGCAGGTGCACGATGCCATCCTCGAGGCTGCACTCGCCATTACCCGGGCCATTGCCGGTCTCATCAAAGCGTCGACGGACTCGCAGCAGGAAATCGTCAACAAGGGCAGGGGCACATCCACGAACCAGCAATTCTATAAGCGCAACAACCGCTGGACAGAGGGGCTCATCTCGGCGGCGCGCGCCGTGGCATTTGCCACGACGATGCTCATCGAGAGTGCCGATGGCGTCATTGTGGGTACGCACTCCCTCGAGCAGCTCATTGTAGCGTCGAATGAAGTCTCTGCATCGACGGCACAGCTCGTTGCCGCCTCGCGCGTCAAGGCAGAGTTCATGTCTGCCACGCAGGACAGGCTCGAGCGCGCAGCAAAGGCCGTGACAGAGGCGTGCAAGGCACTGGTCAGGCAAGTCAAGACAATTATTGGTCAGCGGGAAGAGGCGGATACTACCGATTATGGGCAGTTGGCGCAGCACGAGTTCAAGGTCAGGGAGATGGAGCAGCAGGTCAAGGTCCTCGAGGCAGAGGCTGCGCTCAACAAGGCCAGGAATTCCCTTGCGCAGATGAGGAGGGCGGGATACCATGCCAGTGACGATTAGTGGGTGGGTGATGCGCGGTGGGGCGGTGGGTGGGTGGGTGGGTGGGGTGTTGCGACGATGGACGATGGAAATGCATTCTTCTCCTTTTTTACGCGTGCGTGCGTGCGTGCCTGTATGCGTGCATATACGCAGTGACGAGTGCGGCCATGGATGATCATTGCCTCATTCACTTTTTCTGTCTCGATGCAGTGATGTTTGCCTCATTCAGATGTTCTGTCTCGATGCGATGATGATGAGTGGTCGATTGATTACAATGCAATGCAAGACAAGGCAATGATGAGTGGTTTGATTGCGTTCTTTGAGCAAGGAATACAAGCTGGACAAGTCTGCACGAATCAAAGCTGATCCCGCTGCTGCTCGAGCTTGTTGACGAGGAAGATGCTGTCGTGTCAGGTGGTTGTGGGTGTGGGCAAGGGCAAGGACAAGTGTGTATCAGCATCAATGCACCGACGGGACGTCCTCTCTCCCGTCGCGCTCGCCCACACCGCCGGGTAAAGGTTGTCACCCACCTCGTATCAAGGAACCTCTCTACGCAATTCGCAAGACAGGCTTCCTGCCCTCTCGCAAAGGACGAGCCGATGCTCCCCGTTACGCACTTGTCCCAGCAGAGCTCGGTGAAGTGCTGTACGGAGGATTGGACGCGGGCTTTGGCTTGTTCCGTTTCGAGGAAGGATTGGAGCTCTGGCGGGGAGTGGGGGTGCGGGTGCGGTGGAAGTGGGTGTGGGTATGGGTGTGGGTGTGTGAGTTCGCTGAGTCTGCGATGCGAGGCCACACTATGTTAGCTGAGAGGAGAGGAGGGGCGAGGGAACCCACCTTTTTGGTCTTCGCCGCTGAATCCCTGGAGGGAGGCCATATTGTCTGAGTGGTTCGTGTGTGGGTGGTATGGGCGGTTGGGTATGAAGCTGATGAAATGTAATGGCACGGTAATGGCACAGAATCAAGGTAGCTTGCGATGCTGGTCGACTCGACGGGAAGGAGTGGCATCGCATTGCCCCGGCTCCGACGCGTGTGTGTGTGGAGGACTGACGCACTGCACTGAAATGAAGAAGCGCCGTGGATGTCACGTGATGCGCCTCGGCTCAAATCCCGCGTGCGCGTCGGCTCGAGGGGAGAAAAAAAGTGGGAGAAGAAGAAGGCGGGCAGGGCGTGGAAGGGCTTGGGTAGAGAAGCAGGCCACATAAAGGCAGAGGGCATTCAGACAACTCACGTCCCTTCTTCTGTTCTTCGTCCGTCGTGTCCATTGCACGCGCATATACCCACCAACCAATAACCCAAACACACTCACACACTCACACACTCACACACTCACACTCCCTTCACAGCCATGTCAAATAGCTCGCCTGCCTCCAAGGCCAAGCGTCCTGCCGCAGACGAGGCAGCGTCGTCGTCGTCTTCCTCCAAGTCGGCAACTGCTGGGCCGTCCAAGACGACGCGGACATCAGAGACGACGCCTGGACGGACAGCAGCAGCACAGGATGGCGACGAAGGCATGGGCGAGTTCGAGGACCAGTTCGAAGACGAGCTTGAGAGTGAGGAGGAAGAGGGCGGCGATGACGAGGAGGGCATGGAGATTGATGGTGAGTCCCAGCGTAGCAGCGTCGTGCACTGTATTGGGTCATATTCTGACATCCGCACCTCTCCGCACTCATCCCACCAGGCGTCAAAGTAGACGGCGAGATCCAACGGCCAGACGACGAAGACGATGACGAAGCTGAACCAGAGGCGCAAGTATACCTTCCAGGAGACAAGCTCGAAGAGGGCCAGACGTTAGAAGCAGATCAGTCAGCCTACGACATGCTCCACAGGCTCAACGTCACATGGCCCTGCCTCTCCTTTGATATCCTCAAGGACGGCCTCGGCTCTGACCGCCAAAAGTTCCCGCACACTTCCTACTGGGTAGCTGGAACCACCGCACCCACCGCAAAGGAGAATGAGCTCCTCGTCATGAAGGCCAGCAGCATGCACAAGACGTCAAAAGATGGCAGTGAGTACCCGCGCTCCCGTGCACCAGAGTTGCCGCACCCCCCATACACCCCACCCGCAATGATGCTTGAGGCATTTGGCTGTATGTGCCCTGTTCGCAGCTTCGGCTCGGCTTGGCACGATGCCGAAAATATCTCGCTACCTAATTCTTTTGTCTGAGCCATGTGACGTGTATGGAGGGTTGCGAATTGATCCAGTCATCAGGAGCGATGCAGCTGACGCAATACGCCCCTACCCTTGCCGCCTCGCACAGACACATCCGACGACGAAGACGATGACGACGACGACGGCCTCGACGACGACGCCATCCTAGAGTACCGCAGCATCCCCCACCTCGGCGGCATCAACCGCGTCAGGGCAGCACCCGTTGCACCGCCCGCCTCGGACCTCGAGCCCTGTTTGGACCCGTACCCCGTCGCCACCTGGTCCGAGTTGGGCAAAGTCGAAATCTACGATGTTCGACCCCTGTTCAATGCGCTCGACCGGCCAGGCACACAGTACGACAAGAAGAAGGTCTCCACTCCCATGTACACCGTGGATGCTCATCGCGGCGTCGAGGGCTACGCCATGGACTGGGCAGGCGGCGGCAGCGCTGGAGGTCGCGCCTCGACGCTGCGCCTCCTCACGGGTGACTTGCACTCCAACATTTACCTCACCACATCCAACAACTCTGGCTTCACTACGAGCCCGACGCCCTTTGCCTCGCACACTTCCTCCGTCGAGGACATCCAGTGGTCCCCCTCGGAACCCACTGTTTTCGCCTCGTGCTCGGCAGACTGCTCCGTCCGTGTGTGGGACGTCCGCGTAAAGTCGCGCAAGAGCGTCATTGCCGTCGACCGCGCCCACCCGCAAGACGTCAACGTCATCAGCTGGAACAAGAACACAGAGTACCTCCTCCTCTCTGGCGGCGATGAAGGTGGACTCAACGTCTGGGACCTTCGCAATTTCAAGGCCGGCTCCGGTGGTGCAGGTAGTGCCAAGCCTTCGCCCGTCGCCGCTTTCAACTGGCACACGGCGCCCATCTCGTCCGTCGAGTGGCACCCCACGGAAGACTCGGTATTCGCCGCTTCGGGACGGGACGACCAAGTCACGCTCTGGGACCTTTCCGTCGAGCAAGACGACGACGAAGAGGGCGGCGCAGGCGCCAACCGCTACGGACCCGACGGCCGTGAAGTCCCTTCGCAGCTCCTCTTCTGCCACCAGGGCGCAAGCGAAATCAAGGAAGTGCACTGGCACTCGCAGATTCCCGGAATGGTCATGTCCACCAGCGCAGACGGCTTCCACCTCTTCAAGACGATATCCGTCTAGTCATGTCGTCGTGTCGTGTCTTGCAAGCCCTTGCCACTTTTAATCTCCTCAATGCCCCTCATGCACGCTTCCACTCTTGTGCACGCGCAGTTCCACTTGTACGGTTCCGGCCCCTCTTGCCCCCCGGCCCCCTTGTATAGTATATGTTTACTTTGACATTCACAGCATCATCAGCATACCTTGCCTGACAGTCTGCACCGCACCGAGTGATTGCTTTATTCTCCATCAGTACGACCGGGGAAGGCCAAGGACACGCTGCCCAAGGTAGGACAGGACCATCTCGCGGCTGTCGGGTGGGTGTGTCCACGGGCGTGGACAAAGTCAGCAACTGCGCATCGTCCCGCTACCGACACTGGCACTGGCATCCCAACTCACCTAATCGGCGCCAAAAGCGGGACGAAGCTCTCCCGGAGGTAACGCTCTACGTGCTGTTCCTTGGCGTACCCCATCCCACCCAGCGTGAGCACCGCAGCGCGACAGGCATCGTGCCCCGCTTCTGCCGCGGTGAGCTTCGCTGCATTGGCAAGTGCACCCACTTCTTCCATGGCGGCTCGGTGTGCTTCGGCCGCGTCACCCTCAGCCTCTTCCCCCGCCTCCGCCTCGGCCTCCACCCGATCATAAGCCCTAGCCGCCGCATAAGTCAGATACCTCGCCGCCTCCAACCTAGCATACACCTCTGCTAGGCGATGCTGCACTGCCTGAAACCCGCCAATCGCGCGGGAGAAGAGGACCCGCTCCGAGGCGTAGGACGTGGCGCGCCGGAGCGCTGCGTAGCCGTTACCTAGGGCTTCCCCTGCAATGAGGATGCGCTCGGCGTTCATTCCTGAGAGGATGGTGCGCCAGCCGGTGGATTCTGGGCCGATGAGGTTTTCTGCGGGCTGGGAGGAGGGAGAGGGAGCGAAACGAGGAGTCGGGGGTGGCACGGTGAGAAAAGAAGGTGACCATCACTGTGGGCACGGCACGCTCGCTCCACGCGGCGGTGCTGACTTACCACTCGGGCATCATCAAACCACACTTCATTCGCGTCGATGCACCCTCCCCCCATCTTATCGATGCGCGCCATCTGCACTCCAGGGAGGAGAGCGCTCTCTTCTGGAGTGTACTGCCCGTCGTTGGGTTTGGCGCGGAGCGGAGCGAGTAAGAGGGAGAGACCAGCGGAGCGGGACTGCGCTGTAGGAGGAGAGGTCCGCACGAGGAGGACACAGTGCGTTGCAACTTGCGCGGAGGAGGTCCAGACCTTTTGCGGTGTGGCGTGGTGCGGAGTGGTGTGAAGTAACGTCAGCATATAGCATTGCAATCGAGAAGGGTGAATCAGTGCAGATACGCCGCAGCACAACGCCACGCACCTTCTGCCCATTAACGACCCACTCTCCCCCCTCCTTCCTGGCCCTCGTCGTGATCTTCAACGTCTCGCTCCCCACACCCGGCTCCGTCACCCCGAAACACGTCCTCATCTCCCCACTTAAAATCCTGGGCAACCACTTCCTGCGCTGCGCCTCCGTCCCGCGCTTCACGATAGTCACTACTGGGTAAACATTCGCGTGGACAGTCTGTGCCCCAGCGATGCCCGCGCCACTCTCCGCAATACTCTGGAGGAGGACCAGCGCCTCGGAGAGGCCTAGCCCGGATCCGCCATATGCCGTGGGGACACGCACGCCCACGAAGCCCGCTTCCCGCACGGCGGCGTAGAAGTCGTTTGGGTAAGACGAGGTACGGTCCCGTTCTAGCCAGTAGGCGTCGTCGAATGATGTTGGCCGGGAGCCGCTCAGGAGGGATTGGATCCCGTGACGCACGTCGAGCTGCGTGGGCGTTAGGTCTGCTTCTGACATGCCTGTGAAGAGGGAAAGGGCGGGGATTGACGAGTGGAAGGGGCGCCGCGGTATGCACCAAGGCCAGGAGGACAAGGACCTCGATGCGGCCCTGTGGGCCATTGTATATGTCAGGCTCGGCGACATGCTGGTGTCAAGTGTGGTTTGCTTCTGGTACAGATGCTAGCAGGAGGAAGAGACGACAGGGAACGCTGCTTTGAAGCGGGAGCTGGCGTTGGCCCCCGTCTGTGGGTCCGTGCCCGCCTCACAGGGCTCCCCTGCCCCGGCCAGACGGCACGACTGCCGCGTATTCCGCCTCCACCCCCGCACTCCCCACTCCAATCCCCGCCTGGGAAACCCTACGCGCCCGCTGCGGGCTTAGGCACCGCTCTCACAACAACACTTAGTGCCTACAGGTGCAAGCCCAATATGGGTCAAATTCCAAGGTGATGATACAGTGACAAAGCGGGTGACATCGACACCAACACGAGTCCCATATCTGTGAAAGTGAGGCAAGAGATACAAAAGGGGATGATCGCAGAGGGCCAGGGACCAAATCCGATAGTGGCGTCCAGAGGGAGAGTGGGAATGCCCGACCCCCAAACAGGGCGATCGGGAGCAGCAAGGGGGAGAAGAGAGCGTGAGAGAACAATCGATGGGAGATACATTTGGGGGCTGAAACCGTAGGGCGAAATGACTTGCAGCGATGACGGTCAGGGAGGGACTAGCGTGTTGAATCTTCGAGCAGAATCTGAGAGAATGTGTGGGATCGCGCGTGGTTGCCGGAGAGGCGGTGATATAGACAAAAGTACCGAACGTGGCTAGGCAGCAATGCCACTCGGTTGCGCGGCGGGCGTCGGCTCAGCGCCGCTCCGGGAGAGCAGCGGCCCGCCGCTGATCCCACCGCCGCTGAGAGAAGGGACAATCGTCGACGAATGGTAGGCGAAGCTTCCGCGCTTGTTGCCAAAGCCACTCGAGCGCGATGGATTCATCGTCGTCTGGCCCGTTTGAGAGTAAGGCTTCATGGACGGCGTTGAGGGCTGTGAGGGTCCGGCACTGCCAGGGCCAAAACCGCTGCTGAAGCTGTTGCTGACGCGGTACGAGGCTCGGTTCATGGCTGGAGAACCGCCGGCAATGGTGCCAGCGAGTGGTGGTTGTGGCTGCAAGTGCGAATGAGTCTGGACATGCGCGGGCAGGAACAATTCGCGCGACGACGTCGAGGGCGAGGGAGTCATTGTACCGCTCTCGGAAGATGGAAAGTAGCTTCCTCGCTTCACATTGGCCGCCTCGAGGCTATGCATGTTCAGCGCCGGGGAGAAGCCCAGGGCACTTTTTGTGGGCGAAGCAGCGGAAAGCACCTCGGGGCTAGGCCCAGCGCCTAGCACTGAGCCCGACGTGCTGAGACTCAAGGGACGGAGCTTGAACGGCGAGGCGGGACCAGGAGTACCAGGGCCTGGCGTGCAGCTCCGGGAAATACCCTCCGTCACGAGTTCGGTGATGGTGTCCTCGCCCTCTTCGTGAGGCAGCTCCTCGACGGTGTCCTGCTGTACAGAGTGACCGGTCATGCCCATCATGGACAACAAGACTTCGCTGCGCCGACTCTCCATGCTCGTCTTGTCGACCGTGGAAGGAGTGTACGGCGGCGTCATGGGAGACACGATGCCCATGCCCAAGCCCAACTTCGGGATCCGTTGGTGTTGCTGGTGTGCCTTGTTGTTGCTACCAACATGGATCGACAAGCCCGGTGGCTTCTTGGACGCATGACTGCCGCGTGGTGACCGCTGCACCTCGACCTGGTCATCGTTGGAAGTAGTCGACGGGTGCTTCAACGTGCGGGCGCGGACTTCCGTCCTCTTGGTCACGTCCGACTCCTCCCGCATGCGTCGCTCCTCTTCCAACGTGTTTTGCTCGCGCTCCAAGTGCTCCGCAAGGCGAACAGTCTCCTGGCTTTGCTCGCGCTCCAGATTCCTTTGTACCGACTGGAGCAACTTGGCGCGAGTGACGGCTGCCTGATCCGAGCTCGACATGACACCGCCCATTTCTTCCGTCTCGGGGATGCCGCAGCTGGATGCGCTCATCATGTCTGCACCGCCATCGGAGCGGGGCGATGCGAAGCTGTAGCCCCTATGCGAGTACTCGTGGGTGATGCCCTCGCCGACTCGGCGATACTTGGCAGAGCCCGCACGAACAATGGAGTGAGGGGAGAGGCCGCTGGGAGATTGACCGGGGAAGCGGCCAGACGACATGACTGGCGTGGTGTGCGGTGATCCTTGGCGCAAATGGCGATCGTGGTTGATACTGCGGTCCAGCCTGTCCAAGGGCGACATGACTCCCCGTGCTGCCATCCTGGGTGAGAAGTTGGAGGCGAAGCCGAATGCGGCAGACTCGGTGGTATCGTAGGCGCCAGTAGTGATGCTTTGACCGGCAAAGCTTTTTGCGTCGGCATCTTCGTACAGGCTCGGGCTATCGCGAGAGAATTGCGACTGCCTCGAGGAAGCTTGGCCGAGGGGAGGAGATCTTGCCCACCGATCCTGCTGCATGATGGGGCTGTTCTCCTTCTGGCCTTGGCGGCCCTGGTCTTGCATGCTCCATTGAGAAGGCGTTGGGCTGCGTGGCTCAGCAACGTTTGGCACTGCTTGGTTGGCGTCAGCAGCAGCAACGACACCTTTGTCCTGGGTCATGTCGAGGCCGTCCCGAGACGTAGCTTCGTTTTGTATCGTTTCGACGCCGTCAATACCCAGCCCAGAATGCCGCGGCTCGTCAGAGCTCCTTCTCCTGACAGTCGTCAGCAGCTGTTCGCTCGAATCCTCAGTATTGATGCGCCACTCTTCTTGCCGTACGATGCTCGTGTCGGGAGAAATGTCTTGCGCACTCGCGGAGCTCGACTCGTTTGGCGTGCCGGGCATCGAGAGATTCAATGCGCTGCTCGACTTGACATAGTTCAGTTGCGGAGAGGACAGGGTCGTCGGCGATGCTACCGCACGGGACAGCTTGCTTTTGAGCTGAGCAGCCAATCCCATCTTGGGGTTGCCCTTGATGGGAGACGACGAGCTCAAGGCTGCAAGCATCGGACTCGACGAGGGCATCAAGGTCGGCGTACCTGTCTTGACCTGCTGCCGCCCTGCAGCGGGACTGTCGGGGAATACGGCGCGGTGAAACGTAGTCGCAAAGGGTGCAGTCAAAGACGGGCTCACTGCAGCCACCTGGAGCTCAGTCGTAGGTGACTGCCCTCTTCTGTCCTCCTTGGCTTCATAGCGAGAGGAAGTGCACGTGTCCATGGAAGAGCCAATGCCTTTGCCCTTGCGACTCGACCGTGAAGTGACGTTGATCACCTGGCTCGTCGTCATTGTCTTGGCAGGCATTTTCTGGGCCTTGTCGGCTCTAAAGATGAATGCATCGCCCTCGAGTGCATTCGCAAGACTGTCGCTGGATGCCAAGGATGTGGCTGCGGTGAACTCTGTAGGCGCACGGCTTCTGATGGTGCTGAGGGGATGGGAGGTCGAGGAGACGTCTGACGTGCTAGGATATGAAGCCAAGTCTTGACCGCTCGATGCTGCCGTCGGCGTTTCTCTTGACTCGTACAGCTTTTGAGATCGAGAGACGGGGATCCGCGCGCTATACCTGCGGCTGCCAGAGGCGGAATTGAAGGAGTTGACTGAAGCGGATTTGGAGAGATTGGCCTCACCAGGTGTCGACGGTAATGGTTCCGTCGGCTTGGGCAGATGCGAGCCTCGGCGCGAAGATGAGCCACCTGCCCGGTTCTTACCACCCGGGCCAAGAGAAGCACGGCTCTTCTGGGGCGAGGTACTCCGACTCGACGGACCCAAGGCCGAATCGAGGATGTTGGACAACCACATGTGCTTTTCGAGGTCAGATCCCATGGAGTCTCCGAAGATTCCTGATGCGATGCGATATTGGATCCCCTCGTCCAACACAGGCGTCAATGCTTCGCTCTCCGCTGTCGAGTGCCCAGATCCTCTGCGAGATGGTTTCTGCGCCTGAGTAGCAGCAGGCATGGGCATGGACGGAAGCTGGCCAAGGTTCTTTAGCAGATCCGCAGGTACCGTTGAGGGGGTGCCTGTGCTGTTTCTCGGCCGGCCTTCTTGGGCTTCCGACCTGATCCAGAATTGAGCACTGCTCCTGTCTTTGGACAAGTCCTGGCCTCGACTTGTGCTGACACTGACAAAGGACGGGCCACCAAAGAGAGGCGGAGAGGGACCTTTGCGAGGACGTGAGGGTGTTCCGGAGGTCTTGGGGTCGCGAGGTGGTTGTGGGCCGTCTTGACTGCCAGCAAGAGACGAGGCGAGAGAAGAAGAAGAGTCCGATATCGGGAGCTCGCTTATCGAAGTCGAGGTCGACGGCCTCGCATCACGGCTTTGTTGGACGGCAAGTTGACCCGTATTGTTGGGAGGGACCAGGGTCTGCGGAGACGCCTGGCGGACTTGAGTGGTCTCAGGTAGGAGTGTTGCATTGGCCGAGGGCGCACGACGCCTTCTGGCCCGGGAGCGAAAGTAGACGACGGTGACGACGGTGACTGCAACGACGAGGGCCGTTGCTCCGACAGCAGCAAGTGCAATGGATGCCGTAGACACGGTGGGTGCCGTTGCTCCTGCCGCAGCGCGACGCGAAATGGGGAAGGTCGGATCGCGTAGAGAAGGCATTTCCTAGAGCGAGTCGAAGGGTTCAGATGAACACGTCGATGAATCTTTTGGCGCCCGAGGAAAGGCGAGACGGGTCGGCGAGCTGGTCGTGGGAAGAATGTCTGTCAAGCGCCCAAGGACTGATAGCATACAGCCATGGAACGCGATTCTGGCAGGGACGGTGACGGAACGTGCGAAGCTGCTGGAAAGGAGGGACTGGAAACGAATGTGCCGGCAAGCTGTGAGGAGGATACGAAGAAGACGGAGCAGAGTAGGATATCGATGGTGAAGAGGGAAGAAGGCGCGAGGAGTGATTCCTTCTTCGCATAGTCAATGTCCAGGGGAAGCTGCGTGTGTCTGGGCCTCACACGGTCAGCCTCGTGGTGAGTAAGCAAAGCCATCCATCATGGCCTGGATGGTCCACGGCAGGCACGTTGCGATGTCTCCATGCCTGCCTTGGCACTGGCCGACCTGTACGATGCGAGGCTGCAAGTGATCCCCCCCTTGGACGCTCGCAGCCAAATGTTAGCGTGCCGATCTGTTTGCATTGGCGCTGGGCTAGTGATTCGGCAGGGATGGGGGGTGGCACTGGGCGGATGCGCGTAAAGTGGTCGATGCGGTTTCTCTCCCAGTGTCGGACTCAGCCATGGAAGCCTCTTCTGTGCCGAGCCCGCGACCTTCCTGAAGAGGGAGGTGGCGGCGATGACGGTGGTGGATGGTACGCACGCTCGAGTGGCTGCTTGTTCCCCACACTTGCTAGCAAAACCCTCGAAAGAGATCTGTCCCGTCCAACGCAACACCTCATCGAGCGTGAGAAAGGGGGCGGCAACCGGCACCGGCACTTGGCCAGTCACCACGGCCAGTCAAGCCACAAGTGCCGCGCATCGCCCGTCGCCTTGCTTTGCCTCGCGTGAGATGCGCGTCGCGTGCAAGGGGGTTTTCCCAAGCCGAGCAACAAGGGTCTCCCAGGGCCTAGGAGCAGCGACGACGCGACGCGACGCGACGCGACTGCCTGCCTGTCCCTCGGACCCGGCTCCTCGTCTTCTCCTGACCCCTACCTCCTCTGCCCCTTTTCCCCACCGATGTCCTTTTGGTGATGTTTGCGGTTGTGGTTGTTCGAACGAACTTTACCTCGTTGCTCCGCGAGACGCGTCCGACGCGTGGCTTCGACCACAACGAGGACGACGACCACGTGGCTGGTGGACAGTAGGCGAAGGGTGGTCACGACGTCACTAACCGGTCAGGAGAGCCTTCTTGGCGGCAAGTGTCGCGCAAGATTCATGCTGCTTGCAGTCAATCAATAAATTGTCCGAGAGTCATTCGAGCTTTCTAGTGCAACAATCCATCCACGGCGAGAGCCTTGGCAACGGTCATGTACATCGCCCACCTCACTTTGCCTTGCCCCAGCCGCCCAACTCGACGACAAAGGCAGTGGTGATCTTGGAGAAGCGCAGGATGTGCTCGAAGCTGTACTCTGGGTGATCCCAAGTGTCCGACGTCGTGTGGATGCGACGGAGGTTCGAGTCGTTGAAGTCATTTTCTGCGGGCGGAAGTGAGCGACGAACAAGGAACGGTCAGTGTATGCTTCGTTGCGGCCAGCTCTCCGTGTCATTCCGCGACTCACCGATGCAAAAGGCAGCAGGCACGCCCACCTTGGTCCAGCTCTCGTGGTCAGAGCCAGCAGCGCCAATGGCCGTGTCTACATAGGGAATGTTAAGGTACTCGGTCACGAGCTTGCGGTTGAACTCGGTCAGGCCCGTCTCGACTCTGCCCTTGTCGGTGACGATGCCAATGGCAGGCTTGACGCCCTTCTTGACGAAAGCCGACATGTCCACTTGGTTCATGGCCTTGACATTGACGCCACGCTTGGCGTAGTCCTCGGCGACGGCTTGGCTACCCAGCAGGCCACCCTCCTCTGCCGAGTACCAGTGGAACTCGACGTCGCTCGTCTCGGGCTTCCAGCCTGCCTCCAAGAGGGCGCGGAGCGCCTCCAACTGAGTGACAGTGCCCGAACCATCATCGTCTGCACCCGGTGCACGGAAGTAGGGCCAAATGAGGTTAATGGAGTCTTGGTGCGCGCCGACGATGAGGCGGCCATTCTGCTCGGCTGCGCTTTGGTTGGTGGCAGGAATGTGGGCGATGATCGAGTTCTGACCCCAGGGGTGCTTGAACTCGCCCACTGTGATGGAATCGTCGACGGAGGTAATCTCCCGCACCTTGCTCAGAAGCCACTGCTGGCTCTGCTTGCCCGTGTCCGACTTGTAGTAGCGGGTGTAGAAGCTGCTGAACTTGGCAATGTTGCTGCGAGGCCCATCCTCGGTGAGGAGCTCGTGGACGGAGCGCACCTTGGACTGGTAGGACATCTTTGTGGGGAACAGATCAGCGTCATGGTGATGCTGGGCGGCAGTGAAGTGGGCAAGGGTGTAGGTGGTGCCTAGCTCGAGGTGGTCGGTGACGTCCATGAATCGAACGCCGCGCCATCGCAGATACTGCGGGAGAGCCCAGTAGGGGGATGCGTCGGGCGCAGTCTGGACCAGGCGTGGGGTGAGAATGTCCCGAGATGCTTGGTAGATGGATGAGAAGAGGGACAGGGGGGCGTCGGTGTACTGCGCCGAGTCAAAGCTGAGCTGAGAGGGCAGTGGGGAAGCGCTCGTGGCTGCGCCTAAGGCCAAGAGGCCAGCGATGGAGGGAGTGAGCTTCATGGTGACGATGGGGCGAGTCTTGGGACAAGAACGAGTTAGCTAGGATGGAAGAGGGTCAAGAGACGCAATCAAGATCCACTCCAGGAGGGGGGGATGGGGGGGCGACAGAGAGCGCAGTGCCGCGCTGACTCAACCCCCCTCAACCAATGCGGGATGCTGACGCCCGGCGAGAGTCGCGTGCTGCCCCGTGCACATTGCGACGCGCCGCCGCCGGTCGACTCCACTTCCGCCAACCGGGGCGGCCCTCGATCCCCGACGGCTCGAGCGGTGCGAGCATTTCGCGCAAATGAGCACCCGCCGCCCAATTCTTTTGCCATCAGACGGCGAGGTCGGCTTGCTACCGCGCAGTCAATAAGGGGCCCGCCATGGGTAGGCAATCCTCAAGCACGGCTGGCCCCCCCCGTGAGCCCTCAATGTTGTCCGACGGGACGGCGTAGCACGTCGAAGGCGTTGCTCACTTGCGTTGCAACAAGAGTATGAAGCCAATGCCTCTGACGATTCACCACGTCGTTCCCAGGATTTACAAACAGCCTCAGTGACACACTCTGCCAAGGCAAAATGGAAACCAAGAAGCACATCATCGCTGTATGCGCTGCCACCGGACTCCAAGGTAAGATCGCGCCTCTCGGTGTCAGCCCGACGTGACTGGTTCTGAACTGCGTACGCTTGCCTCGTTCCCTATGCACAGGTCGCTCCGTGGCCCACCACTTTCTCTCTCAGCCCGAGCGCTACCATGTCCGCGCTCTAGTACGCAATTCGGACGCTCCAGTCGCTCAAGACCTTCAGCGCAAGGGCGCCGAGCTACGCTTGGCTACCCTCACGAACGTCGGCACTCTATGCGATGCCTTTCGCGGGGCAGACGCCGTTTTCGGGTATACAGCTCCTCAGGCAGCTGCCCCTGAATGTGCCACTGGAATCAATGAGACCCATCTGGGAAAGAATATCGTTGACGCTTGTCACAGGGAGAAGGTACAGTGGCTGGTCTGGACGTACGTATGCTCTCTGAGGTGCGCAGAGCAGCGCAGCAGGCGCCCCTGATGATTCTGACTGGCAATGCACCCCTCCGTAACGAAATCGCTTCACACAGGTCTTGCCCCAGTGCCGAAAAGTATACGCGGGGCGAGTATCGAGTCGACACATACGATGGTAAGTCTCATTGGCCAGACAGGCATAACGATGTGCCCGGCAATTGACCACGCTGCTCACCCTCCCATTGTCAATCCCCAGAAAAGACTGCCGTAGACGAATACATTCGAGCCACAGAGCTCCCCGCGACTATCCTGATGCTCGGCGGTTTTCTCGAGAACCTCATCACCCTGCCGGAACTTCGAGAGCCGCAAGACCCACAAGCAGCCCTCGAATACCACACTGCAATCCTCCCAGCTGATCGCCTCGTGCCATGGATTAGCGTCCGCCACGACCTTGGCCGCATCACCGAGTGCATCCTATCCAATGCACTCGGGTGGAACGAGCGCCCTGCAAATTCTGCGAAATGGCTCCGCAAGGAAGTCAATGCCTGCTTCGGCTGGGGCTCCGCAGCACGCCTGAAAGAAGCCATCGAGGCTGCGTCTGGCCGCGCCGTGCACCACACTATCATGTCCAAGGAATTCATCCTGGAGGTGAGTCAAATCGAATGGGGCCTATCCGGTGCAGTAGACCATACCTAAAAGCTGACATTGGGCTTCCCGCGCCTTTGCGTCCCAATTCAGTCTGTGCCACACATAGCCCCGGTCATACCGCTCCTCGAGTTCGTGCGCGATTTCATTACCATGCCAGATCCAAGCGACTTCACCAAGCGCATGTCGCTGCCCGACCGCGCCTTGGTAGAAGAGGGTCTGGAGTTCGACACCCTCGAGCGTTGGGTGCGCGACGAGGTCGTGACCAGGCTCAATTCCGTTGGTGGGGGACAGCAAGCGTAAGGGGCGTTGTACGGTCGGTCGTGTGCTCGATATATGAGTCCCTTGCCGACAACATTGTCTCTGCCATTCAGACGTCATCCCGAGCGGGGACCTCGTGTGGAAGCTGAAGCGACAAGCAGACATCTGAGACCAAACTATGACATTTCTTTTGTGACGCACACACGCACACGAGCTCTGGGGTCTGAGAGAGACTATGACTTCTGACTTCTACACGGCGTGACGCTGAAACGAGGCTACATGTACCACTACTCGATGTCTAGCTGTTCGAATCGAATCTTTGCACTCTTACCGGATGCCTTCTTTGCATCCTGCTGCAGCTGCTTCGAAGCTTGCTGCTGTTGACGCTTCGTCTGCTGAGGTTGCTTCTGATGCTTTTGGGGTTGATGCGGGTGTTTCTGCTGCTTCGAGGCTTGCTGCGGCTGCTTTTGAGGCTTCAAGGGTTGCTGCTGTTGCTTGGACTTGTCACCATTGGTGGATGCTTTGGGCCCCTTAGCCACGAAGCGCGCCGCCTGCTTGCCATCAGGACTACTCTTTCCTCGGCGAGAAGGCGATAGCCTCGGAGAGGGTATATCGGTGGACTCGTCGCAAGCAAGCTCGCCAAGATCGGCCCAGCCTTCACTGCCCACTTGCTGTGCCAGGGCGCCTATGAGGGTCTCTTTGCCCTTTGCACCATCGTCCACCAGGAACCTCTTGCTGGAAAAGACGACCATCTTTGCTTTCGTTCGCGTGATGAGGACATTGGAGCGGCGCTGGTTGGTCAAGAAGCCGGCAGTATGTCCATCTTCGTGCCTGCCATCTCGTACGAGAGAGAGGATGATGATATCTGCTTCTTGACCCTGGAAGGAATCGACGGTAAAGACGCGGTCCTGCCATGGCAGGTCCAAGTCTTTGAGCTTGGTCTCGAGGAGGTCTCGCTGGCCTAGGTACGGCGTCAAAACTCGGAACTCGGTATCGTCGAATTCGTCATCCGCGGCAAGTTTGGCCACGAATGCGCATACGCTTGCTGCTTCAATCTTGTTGATGAAAGACGTCGCACCCTTTTCCTCGAAGCCAGCATCGACGTCGAAGAAGCGGACGCACCGATCGAGCGGCACAAGCGCTTTAGCAGAGTACGAGACCAGCTTCTTGTCGTACACCTCCTCGCTCACAAAGGAGCACAAAGTGCGCGGAAGACGATAGCAGCAGCTCAGCATAACGGCCTTTTGCTCGAGGTGCTTCAGCTCAAAGATGCTCTCGATGCCGTCAATGGTGTCGCTGCCAAAGGGAGCCAGCTGCTTGTGATCACCAAAGAAGCCAACTCGGCCAAGGCTCTGCGCGTGGCGGGAAAAGATGTGGGGATAGGCTCCCAGCACGACTTGCGATGCTTCGTCGACGATGAGGGCGTGTACAGGTCGGACGTCGAAGACTTTTCCCTTCTCCATGCGCGGCGACGACAGGCAGGACAAGGTGCTCAGGATGATTGATGCGCCCGCCATTCGTCGCTTGGTCTCGTCGAGATCCTTGAGACTGTTGGTCACGATGAGTTCTTCTTGAAGCTCGGTATAGTAGTGCTCGTGCCATTCCCTGAAGAAGCTCTCTGAGACCAGGATCCGGAACGGCAGTCGTTGCTTCTTCAAAGATGCGGCAATGTTCTTGACGGCCGCATTACTCTGGCAGACGCACCAGATCGATGGTGAGACGTCGCTTGGACCGGCCGAGTCCTTGTCGCTCTTGGGGGAAGGTGCGGGTGGGTCTGATTTCTGGGATGCGGACCCTCGCTCCGCGGTCTTGTTCTTCTTTGCCTGCTTCGCCTTTTTACCTGCTGCCTCTTCTTTGATGTCCCAGAGTGGTTGAAAAGCTGGATTGACGTCCTTGACTTCGGTCTCTGGTGACATTCCCTCGGCACGGTCTTCGAGCCACTGCAGCCACTGTCGGCACACTTGCGCGATGACCGTAGTCTGTGCGTAGTGATGAGTTTCATTTAGGGGATACGTGGTCAGCCGAGAGCATGATCGCATCAAAGTTGACGGCATTCCCGCGCTCAATGACTCACCTTGCCGGTCCCAGGAGGCCCATGAATGACCGTGAGCCGATCATGAGGAGTTTTGAGTGGCTTGAGCAAGGCCATTGCGGCTTTTCGCTGGTATGGATCAAGCTGAGACTGCTCGATTGTCGAGAAACGGCGAGCCTCGTCGGGAGGGCCAAATTTGAGCACCTTGCGCTTGGTGCCTCTGTGGAGTGGGTCGCTGTCGTAGAAGAGCGGGTAGAAGAGACCTGCAGGATCCAGTGCCTTTTCGGCATCGGAGTGATAGTCTCCACCGCTCTCACTTGCTCTGAGCACGCGGTACCAGAACTCGATGGCCTTGTTCTCTGCGTAGTCGGCGTCTTCTAAGCCCTGGACAGTGATTGCAGCAATATCGGCAGCGTCGGGCACAGTGCCGTCGATCATCGTGACTTCGCTCTTCTTGCCGACGGTACGAGAAGCAATGGCCTCGAAGACCCTACCATCCTGGAGCTCGATGTTGACCGTCTGTCGACTTTGGGGCGTGAGGCGGGTGGAGTAGCGTTCACAGTGGACCAAGGCCGTGCCTGGCGTATCGCCCGAGGTGACTTCGTTAAAGTCGACTTTCTGGAGCTCTGGCTGCAAGAGCGTCACCGAGTGAAAGACGGCTACGAGGCGAGCACCAAGGTCGAGATCGCGAAGAGGCACGTTCGAGGTATTGACCACTGTCGTGGCCAGATGAGCTGGTGCGATGGCGTGATGTGCGTACAGAAATGCAGCTACTGCTTCGGTTGCGACGGGAAGGTAGTCTGCAAAATCAAAGGCGATTTGGGTCACAACGTTGAAATCTCGTACTTTGAGCTTGGCCAACTTCCTGGCCCAGGAGCGAAATATGGTTGTCCTCTCGATGCGCATGTGCGCCGGCATGTACGATTCGGATTCGGGGTCGGCGGAGAGGTCCACCATGCGCATATGTAGGTTGAGTGCTCTGTACACGTGTAGAGCCTGGACGATGGAGAGGGCAGGGGAGCCAGTCAGTCTTGGAAGCGTGCAAGCCTGATTTGCTGGTCACGACGGCGAGCTCACCTGCAGTGCACCATGGAAGCCGACCAGCTGTACTCTTTTCCCCTCTACAGAGAGGCGCCCGAAGAGGAGGGCACCAATGTGATCGGTCTTGCTGACCAAATGTTCCTCGAAGCGCCATCGGGTGTGTTCGTGCCGCAGGCGAATGACGAGAAGTCGGCGGCGTACACAGAGGAGGATAGCGTCGACGTGTCCACTGACCTGGAGGGAAAGGGAGCAGCCGACGACGAGGGGGCGGTCTGCGTCGCAGTCTTTGAGAAGGGCGGCGAGGAGCCACCAAAAGTATTCCTCTGCGTATTCTGAGGCTCCTACGCCGCAGATTTCCGTCTCTATGGGGTTGATCTCAAGTCCATCGTCGGCGAGAAGGGATGCATCCTCGGTCAAGTGTTCATGTCTGGTGAGCTTGCGAGGCTTGGGCAAGGTGCTTGACGCAGCACGCTCCTGGCCGTCCAAGGGATTCATCGTGGAGAGTGATTGAATGAGCGGCTCAGAGACGAAGGTGACGAGAGGCTGATCAACAGTGACGAGGGCGCCAGACTGCGAAGCTCTGCCGCTGCCGTCTTCGATGGAAGGTGGGTGCCCTTGGTAGCTGCATTGATCAAAGGTCACCGGCTCAGAGGCGGGAGGGGGGGGGGGGGGGGGGGGACGGGGCGCGGCGAGCGAGTACCGCCCCTGCCCTGTGGGCCGGGGGGGGTTCGGGGCCCCCCTACCAACGCACGCCCTTGGGTGCCGCCGCCGCCCCCGCGTTTTTGAGGGGGGGGGGAAGGGGTGTTCCGGGAGGGGAAACGGGGTGGGATGGGGGGCGTGCTTTGGGGGGGGGGGGGGGGAGCGCGGGGGGGGCGGGGG